>MDKH01047081.1:0-10298 GCA_005239495.1 Nicotiana undulata | reverse complement strand
TCTGTATATAAAGTTACTTTCTGATGTATATATTCATTCCCCCTTATGTATATTCGATTAATTACCCTCTTGTATATATTCATTCTACTTTACGCATTTTACTTCCCGCATTTTTCCTTTTCATAGATTCTTGTTTTGAATTTTCGTGCAATAAGCCTTCGGTTTTCTTAATGCCACGGTTCTTTCCAAAGGTGGAATTTGTGTGATCCGGGTGGCTCTTCCCGATGATGGATGGTGTGACAAACTTCTTAAGGGTTTGAGTCTATTTTTCTTTTTTCCTTTTGTGTAAATAGTAGTTAGTGAGTAATGGTGCCTCAAGAAAAGCTTCACTTGGGCCTAACACATTTGCCTTTGATCCTATGGTAAAAAACAAATTGTTTTGTTTAGGATGGTGAAAGTTGTGATCTTGAGACTCTTGTGTTGACCGATAATCATCAAGTTGGTTTTTGGGACCATTGTGTTGCTCAAATCATAACTAAGGTCGTTGTGGGCCCCCAACTCCATTTCTTTAACAATCCCATAACTTGAGTGGTGAGAATTTGAATTGCAAGTCCAAGTCTCATGCCATTAGTCTAGAAATTGCCCTGAATGTTTGTCTAGGAGAAATCCTAAGTGTAGTTTGACTTGAGATGTGATTATACGCTCTCCTTGATCCGATTGATGACTTGAACATTTACATAGCCTACCAATGACAATTTCCCTAGTCAACCCTTTTGAGCCTTAGACCTTTTTCTTTCAAAAACCATGATACAAGCCTTTACTCCTTCTGACCCTCTCTTGGCACCCCTTCTTTCCTTAGCACAAGGAAAAAGCGTAGGTTTGGGGGAGAGACGAGGAATGCAACAAAGTGAAAAAGAAGGTACAAAAAGGAAAAAAAGGAAAGGCAATGAAAAATAAAGAAAAGAAATTCAAAAAGTCAAAAAGAATGAACAATTTAGAAGAAGTAAAGGGAATGAATGAAAGAAAAGAGATTAAAGGTGTGGAATGCTTAGAAAGGAGAAAAATAATTGAAATGAACAAGAAGGAGTGACAATATGTTTCTCTAACCCCTCATAAAGAGCTTAATGACTCAAAAAGTCAAAAGAGTGTGCACAAAAAGTGAAACAAATGAAGTGCTTAAGAGAAGATGGTACCTAACTAGACCAAATATTTCCTACCTTGAACCAAAAGCCTTCATCATGTATCCACAAAAGTCCTATATGATATTGAGTTAAATGAAGCTTAAATTAGTGGCGACTCACATAAGGGGCAATCCTATGGTACTTTGAGCCGGACTTGAGTCTTTTCCTTGAGAGAGATGTGTGAACTCCCATTATTCTCGTTCTGAGTGTTACAATCTTTAAGTGAGGTTTGCTTAGGGAGAGTTGAGGAGTATGAGTTTGGGTTCCACAATGACCAAAGTAGTAGTAAGAGTTTCGTTGATGAGTCGAGTCAACTCTTGATGCTCTTGTGTCGCACTGAAATCCATGGTGTTAAAAGGTCAAATGTTGTTAATGATTCATTTGCATTGAGGGAAATTGTTAGTCCCAATTGATGCTAGAAGAGGTTACCTTAGCACAACTGAACTTTCTTAGACTTACTCAAAAAGGGGTGGGGCTTATTTTGTTTGCTTGAGGACAAGCAAAATCTTAAGTTTGGGGGAGTTGATAGCTAGGGATTTTACCTTAATTTACACTCTTTTTTGCTTAAGTTTTGGATGAAATTTTATGCAAAATAGTCCCAAAGGCTTACTTGTTGTGCTTGTTGCAGAGTTTAGTCAAAAGGGTGACAAATAGTCAAAAACCTGCTAAAAAAGGAGTGAAACATGCACAAGTACCAATAGTCCAACTGACCAGTGCGGACCGCAGTCCACTTTGTGTGGTACGCATTGAAGAGATTCAGAGAGTACTTTTTGAAGGCCAAACCACCGCGGACCGCAGTCCATTTTGCGCGGTCCGCACTGAGGAGATTCAGAGAGCATTATTTTTGAAGGCTAGAAGACCAACGCGGACCGCAGTCCGCACTGAAGCCACCGCGGCCGCGGTGCATTTTATGCGGACCGCAGTGGCCAAGTTCAGAGACTCAGTTTTTCAAGCCAAAGACCTCAGCGCGGACGCAGTCCATTTTGTGCAGTCCGCGGTGACCCGCAAGAGTATTTTTGTCCAGAAAATTTGGTTTAGTATAAATAGTTTCTTTTCCCATTTTTAGGTCAGATTTTGTACTCTGATATATTCAGGAGCTCGTGAACGATATTGTTACGCTATTTTGAGTAATTTTAGAAGTGTTTTAACATTGAATCTTTCAATTTTAGTTTGTAATTCAATTATATGGGTTATTCTTCATCTATTACTCTGATTTTTCTCTTATCATGAGTAGCTAAACCCATTAGCTAGGGTTGTGGCTCAATCCTAGTGTGTGTGTTTGATGGGTCCTTTACATTAAGGCTTAGATGTTTATGGGTAATAGGTATTTGGGCTGAGTTATGGTTTTCATGTTAAATTAGTGGTTGCAAACACTAATTGGTGTTTATTTGACTTGGGTACTTCTTGAGAAAGAGAACTTGAGTCTAAAAAATAAGTCCAACAAGGAATTGGGACGTATTCAAGAGATTGATAGTCCCAATTAACGAGTTAAATCTAGAGATAGTAAAACTCTACTTGAGCCTATATTGCTTGTATGATTTTGACACCCAATTGGTCTCGAGAGAGGCAATTAAGGCATATCCACTCAATCTACCGAGAGGTATAGAGTGGGTAATCTCGTGCATTGGCTATATCACAATCCCCTTTATGACATCTTTGCCTTAGGTATTGGAATCCCGTTGAGTACTCACCTAGGAGAAAGTCATAGCCCTAGTCCTCTTTATCTATTAAGAAAACACTCAAAAAGACATTATTTAGTTAATTAGATATTTGGAATTAGTCTAACCCGTAGTTCTAATATAAAACCAAAAGTATGAAAAGTGCAATTAAGAGCACGAAACAATACTAGATCACTTAGGAACTCAACTCCCACAATCGTAACTCCCTGTGGATTCGATCCCGACCCGTTCGGGTAAAAGCTGCATTGACCCTCATCTTGCTACTATTTAGTAGTGTAGGTGGGCGCCGATCACCCACCTCCTTATTCTTCCCATGGTTCAAGTTATTCAAATAATTAGTGAGACGTATTGAGAATATGTTCATGCAAATGATGGAAAAGAATGTCGATTTGGATGCCCAACTTGCCTCACACAACACATCAATCTGCAATCTAGAAGTTCAAACAGGGCAAATCTCTCAAGCTCTAAATTCTCGTCCTAAGATTGCTTTACCAAGTGACACGGTGGTGAACCCAAAGGTTGGTAACAATACGAGGCTTGATATGGCGGTTATCACAAGAAGTGGAATAGGCAGGAATGCACCCACCTCAAGTGAAAGGTGACTTGTCGACGGTGACCAAGTGATGCAAGAAGAAGAGATCCCAAACAATGTTGTTCAAGCAAATGAGAAAGTTTGGATTTATATTGATGATAGTGTGGAAGAGACTCAAGAGGAGGTGAACCTGTCTAGGGAACATTTCATTGACATACCAGAAGTGGTAGTGCAAAAGGCAAAGGCACCATTGCCTAAGCCTCCACCTTTATACCCTCAAATACTTACCAAGAAAAATGGTGAGAATCTATTCAAGAACTTCGTTCAAATGATAAAGAGTCTTTCAATCAATGTGCCATTGGTAGAAGCTTTGGAACAAATGCCTGGTTTGCAAAGTTTATGAAAGATTTTGTGATAAAGAAGAAGTTGATAGATGTTAAGACTATCAAATTCACTCATCAACTGAGTGCAGTTTTTCATTCAATGAATCCTAAGTTGGAGGATCCCGGCGCTTTCACAATTCCTTGTACAATTAGGAGTGCGGCATTTGTTAAGGCTCTTTTTGATCTTGGGGCAAGTATAAATTTGATGCCCTATTTGGTTTTCAATACATTGGGGATCGGGCAACCAATACCCACTTCTATGAGGTGGAAAATGGTCGATCGTACCATGAAGAGGTTGTTGGGTGTGATTGAAGATGTTTTGGTCCGGGTTGATAAATTAATTCTTCCGACGGACGTTGTCATTCTAGATTGTGAAGTTAATTCTAAAGTGTCAATCAATCTTGGGAGACCTTTCCTTGCTACGTGTAAGGCTATTTGTGAGGTAGAAGTCGAAGAACTCACTTTCCAGGTTGGCGATGAAAAAGTGATATTCCATGTGTGTAAGTAATGCGACAACCAAATAACAATGAGGTGTGTTCTTTTGTGGACTTAGTGGCGGATGTTGTTGTTGATGATAAAAGTGTTACTATCAATGTTGGTGATATGTTGGAGGCCTTTGTGCTCAATATTGATAATGACAAGATGGATGGTTTCATGGAATGTGTGAACTCTTTGCAAGGAATGGGGTCGTACAACCATGCACCCCGGAAATTATCTTTGGAACTTGAAAATTGGAAGACTCCTCCTACAAATCCTTTTATTTAAAAGCCACCTACTTTGGAGTCAAATCCATTGCCTCCACACATTCGGTATGAAGGCCCTTGTTCTAATTTACCGGTTATTCTTTCCTCTTGATTGACTAACATGCAGGTTGATTCCACATTGGCGGTGTTAAAAAAGAGGATGAAGGCTATTGGGTGGAGTTTGGCGGATATTCGGGGTATAAGCCCCGCCTTTTGCATGCATAAGATAAAGTAAGAGGATGTTGCTAAAGCGTCCATTGAGCATCAAAGAAGACTCAATGAGGCGATGCAAGAAGTTTTTAAGAAGGAGATTATCAAGTGGTTGGATGCTGGGGTTGTCTACCCCATCTCCGATAGTTCACGAACCTCTACAGTTCAATGTGTCCTGAAGAAGTGGGGGGGGGGCATGAAGATGGTTACCAATGATAAGCATAATTTAATTCCTACAAGAACATTGACCCGTTAGAGGGTTTGAATGGATTATCGCAAGCTTAACAATGTTACAAGGAAGGGTCACTTTCCACTTTATTTCTTAGATAAAATTCTCGATAGATTGGTTTTTCGTGCTTTCTATTGCTTTTTTGATGGGTACTCGGGCTACAACCAAATTCTCATTACTACGGAAGATCAAGAAAATAACCTTTATATGTCCCTACGGTACTTTTGCTTTCAAGAGGATGCCATTTGGTTTGTGTAATGAACCGACGACTTTTTAACGATGTATGATGGCTATTTTCGTAGACATGGTGGAGGACTACCTTGATGTTTTCATGGATGACTTCTCGGGGGTTGGAGATTCTTTTGATGATTGTATTGAAAATTTAGACAAAGTGTTGGCTAGATTTGATGAGACCAACTTGGTGCTCAACTGGGAGTAAAACCATTTCGTGGTTGAGGAGGGTATTGTCCCTGGACATAAAATCTCAAGGAATGGAATTGAAGTTAACAAGGTGAAGATTTAGGTAATTTCTAAGCTTCCACCCCCAACTTCGGTGAAGGGTTTGCGGAGTTTCCTAGGCCACGCGGATTTCTACCGGCACCTTATCAAGGACTTTTCTAAAGGGGTGAACCCATTGTGTACTATTCTTAAGAAGGATGCCAAGTTCAATTTCAATGATGATTGCATGAGGGATTTTGAACAAGTGAAGATCAAGTTGGAAGCTACTCCTATCATTACCGCTCCAAACTGGAGTGTGCCTTTTAAACTCATTCGTAATGCAAGTGACGTAGCGGTTGGGGATATTTTGGGTCAACGTATCAACAAAATCTTCCATCTGGTCTAGTATGCTAGTAAGACCATGAATAGTTCCCAAGTCAATTATACCGTTACATGAAAAGAGCTCCTTGCTATTGTGTTTGCAATTGAGAAGTCTCGCCCGTACTGATGGGTGCCAAAGCTATTGTTTAAATAGACCATGCGACTGTTCGCTATCTTATGAGCAAAGAGGATTCAAAAGCCCGGTTGATGAGATAGGTACTTATGTTACAGAATTTGATATTGATATCCAAGATAGAAAAGGCAGTGAAAACTAAGTGGCAAACCATTTGTATTGTTTGGAGGGGGAGGGGAGGCCGCATGATGGCATTGAAACCAATGACTCCTTTCCCGATGAGAAATATTTGGGAATTTCAATGAAAGAGGTGCCATGGTTTGTAGATTTGGCAAATTTTCTTGTGAGTGAAATTATTTCGGATGAGTTCTCTTCAAATCAAAGTAAGAAGCTCGAGATTGTCAATATTATTATTGGGATGAACCATACCTTTTCCAGATTTGTACATATGGGGTGATTAGAAGGTATGTACCGGAAGAAGAGCAAGGCAATATTCTTGGGGCTTGTCATTCCTCACCATATGGTGGTCATCATGGTCGAGCAAGAACGACAACCAAAGTTCTTAGTTGTGGTTTCTTTTGGCCTACTTAATACAAGGATGCCAGTAATTTTGTGAAATATGTGATGAATGTCAACGGGCCGATGGAATCTCAAAGAAAAATGAAATGCCTCTCACAACCATCTTGGAGATTGATGTTTTTGATATTTGGTGCATTGACTTTATGGTCCCTTTTGTGAGCTCTTATGGAAACACTTACGTCTTGGTCGTGGTGGATTACGTGTCCTAATGGGTTGAGGTCGTCGCTTTACCCAACAATGAGGAAAACAGTGTAGTGGCTCTCTTGAAGAGGAATATTTTTACAAGATTTGGTACTCCGCGTGCAATCATAAGCGATGGGGGGTCACACTTTTGCAACAAAGCTTTTGACACTTTACTTAGAAAGTATGGTGTTACTCACAAGTTCACGACTCCCTATCACCCACCAACTAGTGGGAAAGTGAAAGTCTCCGACCGGAAGATAAAGAGTATCATGTCTAAAACGGTTAATGCTAATCGGATGAATTGGTCAAAGAAGCTTGATGATGTGTTATAGGCTTATCGGACGTTTTATAAAACACCTATTGAAATGTCTCCATACCGGTTAGTGTTCGGGGAAGCTTGTCATCTTCCGGTGGAATTAGGGTACAAAGCAAAGTGGGCTCTATATATATATTAAATCTTGATTGAGATGTAGCCACTAACTTGAGGGTTGCACATTTGAATGAATTGGATGAGTTTCGGTACCATGCATATGCGAGTTCATTCTTGTACAAAAGAAAAGATGAAATATTTTCATGACAAATACCTTTGGAACAAAGAGTTCAAGGTGGGAAATCTTGTATTATTGTTTAACTTAATATTGTATTGTTGTTTAACTAAAGGGTGAAGATGTTTCCCGGAAAGCTAAAATCCAAGTGGAGTGGTCTGTTTGAAATTATTAGTGTGACACCTTTCGGTGCATTAGACTAGAGGAACTAGAACAACGAAGCATTCCGTGTCAATGGTCTCCGTGTGAAACACTACTTGGTCAAGGTTGGAGATAGACACGTGGCAGCGGTCATTTACATCGCTTTAGGATGCTTTGACATTGCGTCATGCCGCAACGTTAAATCAGACGCTTCTTGAGGGGCAACCCATGTTTTTTTCCTTTTTTCTTTTGTCGTTAGATGTTAATTGTGGTTCTAACTTGATTTGAAATGTGCCACAAGATTGAGTGTTACCTGCACGAAGGGTGGGCGAAAAATGGCTAAGTATTAAAGGAACTGTGGACTACACTTTAATTGTATGGACCGCAGAATTTCGTGTGCCTCAGCGATAGTTCTTGTACGGCCGCACATTGCACATGTGGACCACACAACTGGAGGCTTGACAATGTGCCAAATGGTAAACTCTATGAAGTTTGAGTTTGTCAGTGTGGGGAAAATCTGCGACCCCAAGAAGAATTGTGTGGTCGCACTAAAATATGTATGGAACACACATATGGTTCAGAGAAGTCAATCCCAAGTGAATGAGTGCGAGCCGCATTTGGAATTAAGCGGTCGCACTCATTATTTTCCCCTCTCAATGACTCTAAGTATAAATAGGGCTTTTGAGTTCATTTTACACTTTTATCCTCTTCACAATCAATGTTGCTCTGCAAGATTTTATTGAGATATTTTTACTGCCTACCATATTACACCTACCTGTGCTTACATACTTTATGCACTTACTCTATATGGTATGCTTCATTTCATGTTAATCTTTGTGTTAGTTTAATTTTTGAAATTTTAGTTTCTTTTTAGGCCATTTGTTACTAGATTTCACCTATGTGTACATGTGTGGTGGATCTGTACTAGGTAGTTGATACTACATGCTCTAGTGGCTGGGTTAGTGATATTTGATGTGTATACCACGTTGCCATACCAATATGTACAAGTAATTGCAAAATCTAAGTGAAAATATGACTGACCATTCGTGCAATTTAAATCTACGACATCACTTGAATTTGTGCGGTCAACAGTTTAATTGTTTTGGGCAACTCGTAAAGGCAAATGTTTCTGCGGCCGCACTTTAATTGTGCGGACCGCAGAATTCTAAAAAAGGATGGACTTAGGTATTCATAGTCTATCTGAGATATAACTCTTGAGAAACCGAATTTTGCGGACCGCACTATAAATTCGGCGAACCGCAGATGCATTCTACGGCCGCAGAAAGGCCTCCACACTGTCTTTAGAGAAGAGGCACTTGATCCTCTAAAGTTTTTTTTCTGAAGTGCAGCCGCACTTGAAAATTGTGCGGTCCACACTCCCCTTCAACAGCCGCACATAAAGAATGTGCGGATCACAATTTATATTTCCTGCAGCTTGTTATTTGTGTAGTAACCTCATTGTGTCCACAATGTTCTCCCTTGCCTACATCAGTATTGACTGTGTTGAATGATGACTTGCCACTAACAATTCTCTTTGCTTTGATACACATAGTGGTTCAATCGCGAGGCCTCGACGTAATTACAAAAGGCAGAGGTGACTCTTCTAGAGGTTGAGGTAGAGGTACCTTGCCCCTTAGCTAGCCTAAAACCATCAGGAAGAAGACCACAACAGAGGAGGGGTGCAGACCTCTTTGAGTCTAGCTCTTATGTCCCATCTAGGGTAGCTTCTGAGGGCAACTTCGTGTCTATTCCAGAGGAGCATGGAGTTACACATTCCAGGCCACAGGGACGATTTGAGCCCATGGATTTGGCTTCATAATATCACAACACTTTCGAGGGTTCGGAAAGTGCTAGCCAGACTTCTGATCCAACAACTGTTCTTGAGATGAATGCGCAGACTGTTCAGGATGTCCTTGATGATGGTAGAGGGGGATATGGTACATCCAGTGGTGTGGAGAGATCAAAGAAGAAGAAGATATTGTAAGCTTGGCTGTCTTTATTGACTTCAGAATGTGGTGGCGCACAAGATCCCTGAACCTTGATAGGCAGTTTCTATTGAAGGATCTAGATAAATATAACCCTGCAGTGTTGAGACAGTTCTGATCAAGGAAGGGTTAGATGTTGTTCATTGAGAGAGTAGTAGATGCCAAGGAGAACCTTGTCCACGAGTTCCACTCCAACATTTCACACATCCGTAAGGGGAAAACGTGACCAAAGTACGCAACCTCAAGGTGAGGTTTGATCAGCACACACAAAATGCGTACTTGGGGTTTGAGGATTTAGAGCCAAAAGAGTACCTCGAGAAGTTGGCTATGAAAAAAGAAGTCTGGTCGTGGCTTGCGGAGATCTTAGAACCATCGGGCTCATCTCCACTATGGATCACTACTGGGTTTCAGTGGAACACACTGAGTTTTGAGGCAAAGGGTTGGCAGACATTTGTGTGTAGTAAACCTGACCCAAGCTAGAATGGGAACATCTTGCCTATTCCCCATGTAGTTCTTGTGGCTTCTATCATGGACGGGTACCCGATCAATGTGGGTGCCGTGATGTCGGCCAACATCATAGTGGTAGCACAACAGACCAACACGACCTATTCCTATCCTAGCAGTATCACAGAGTACCTTACTGATGCAAAGGTAGAGCCAAGAACTTTTGATATAAAAGTGAAGCCGAAGAAGTCTTTTGCTAGTACTCGTTGATGGATCCGACCAACCCGAAGAAGAAAGCTCAGCCTTCTACCACTACAGGCCAATCTGATGAGCCGACAGTTGTAGTTTTTGACACAACAAACATTCCTTCTACATCAGCTGGCTCTCTTCTAGTGTTGCTGCTATTAGGGGTGTTCATGGTTTGGTTTGGGTCGGTTTTGCCCTAAAAAGAAACCAAACCAAGTAAGTCGGTTTTATTAATATTAGAACCAAACCAAACCAAACCAATTAAGTCGGTTTTTTCTCGATTCGATTTATGTCGGATTTTGTCGGTTTTTTAGTTTTTTCTTAATATAAGACATACACTACCAAACACATATTCCGGCGACCACATTTTCAACGTAACACTATCA
>ML276430.1:0-12604 GCA_005239495.1 Nicotiana undulata | reverse complement strand
AATAAACCACCAAAATTATAGAATTAGGTAGTAAACTTTAGGGTTTTTGAGGATTTAGTGATTTTTCCATGTTACGCCATGAATCCTTGAATAAATTACATAACTTCGATCCTTAGACTCTGGGTAATTGATTCCTTCACGAATTTTAGAAAATCTAAACTTGTGGGCCCGGGGTCGAATTTTAGTATTCTTGGAAGAATAGTAGGAAATGCATAACTTGGCTTAGAAATTGATTTATTGGGTACTTATTGATGTTAATAAATCCGTTATGTCTAGATATCCCCGATTCGGAGTTGGATTCGAGAGGAAAGGCTGTGATTGAGGCTTGACTTGCAATTTTTGGAGTCGAGGTAAGTGTCTGGCTTAATCTCAGCTTGAGGGATTAGGTATAGAGTTTTATTTGCTATGTGCAACCCATGCCCAACGTATAGGCATGGTGACGAGTGCCTATGCGTTGCGGTCAAGTATGCCCGTGAGTCAATTGTGATGAAATTTGCTATGTTCCTAATATTTCCCACACTATGAGTAAATTATGAATTAAAAGTGATACTTGATGTTGTTTCATCACGTGGAGAGTTATTGAGTTATTTGCTCCAGTTGAGGCTTACACTGTAAACATTGTTTTACTGATGCGAGGTTGGTTATAGCTGAGACCCTTGTCGGGCATTTGTGATGTTGTAAATGATGATTTCTCCTTGCCGGGACAATAGAATTGTATTGAATAATTCCATGCACTTGAGACTTCGTGTTGTTGAATTTCATATTATTGTTGCCTTGTGTTTTATTATTCGTCGGACGAGGGGACATGGNGATCCAAGCTCATTAAAATAGCAGAGCATAACTTTTCCCAACTAGATTGTTGTTTGATATAGTTAATTAAGCCAAAGGGCCAAACTGAAACTTGTGCCGAAAAAGAATAAAACACTTGGAGATATTATAAAATAACTGCTTATAACTCGAATTACCAAGGCAAACTATTTCTATGCCTTCCTAGGTTTGCTTGCTGCCAACTAGGTTTCAGCCTCCTTTTTCACGGACTCTTCCTTTTCAGACAATATTAGCTCGATATGGCAGGGAGAAGACATGTAAGGGTTAATCCTTCCATGAGCACGATATGTACGGCGTCTTTGCTTTTGTGCCTGATTAACCTGAATATGAGAAATATAAAGTGAATCTACATCCAATCCTTTCACCTCAGCATTGCTCTCTGCGTTCTTAAGCAAATCCAGAATAAATCCAGCAGATTTGACAGGCCAACGTCCTTGACCATTTGAGTGCCTACTCTTGGCCTGAGCAGTTCGGCCAACACCTCGACAGAAGCGTGTGAATGGTGTGGCCTGCTTGTGGGCCAAGACATCCTCCAAGTACCTTTTGGCCTTATTCAGAGGAAGCTTCCTGATAGCATGGGTTGTTTCCCTTGTGTTCTTGAAATGAACTCTGAGATCAGCACCCCGGGCTTTACAGGATTTGGTGGGATTATCAGGCTCTTGGGAGTACTTCACCATGGTGGCTGCTGCTGCTGCTGCTTCGGCTGAGAATAGGTTAGCTAGTTTTGGATTTTGTAGTTGAGCAGCTGCCTTTTTTGTTCTTTATATGTTTGAGAAGCTATACTTCTGCCTTGCCTTTAAGTTTCATTTATTACCTTGTACTGCTGTGTTAGCATACTGTTACCCTATCTCCCCAGCATGTTCTCCCCGTATCTGTCTTACTTGCTTATTTCTGTTGCCATTTTTCCTGCTATTATATAAAATTGCACAGGTACATATGTAGTGTTGGTCCTAGCCTCGTCACTACTTCGCCGAGGTTAGGCTCGACACTTACTCAGTACATGGGGTCGGTTGTACTGATGCTACACCTGCACTTCTTTATGTTGTGCAGACTACGCAGCCGGACCCGGAGATCACTGACGATCGGAGCATCTCATTTAGTCACACAGGAGACTCGAGGTAGACACGCAGACATTCGTGGGCCTTGACGTCACCTTCTACTTTCCACTTTCAGCTCTGTCTTATTTTGTATTTCAAAGACAGTCTTATGTATTTATTTCAGACCTTTTGTTTGTAGTAATCTCTTAGATAGTCCGTGAGTGTGTGACACCAGTTCTGGGATTTGTTTATGGGTTTCATTTCGAAAGTGCTATGTTGTATTTTAGTTATCCTGTTCGTATTTGTTGTTAATGAGTTTTATTTACTTCAAACGTTGGCTTGTCTAGCGGGTTCAACGCTAGACGCAGTCATGGCCCGAAGGTGGGATTTCGGGTCGTGACAACTATGGGTCCAAATAATATCACCATAAAGCCTAAACATAATATTTAGCATGATTGACAGCTTAGATACTTTATCACATGGTGAAAACACAGATATCAGCGAAATAGGACCACAATAAAGTGCCATGGAAACAACAGAGTCACAATTTACAGGGTGCATGCCCAAACGCCCGTCACCTCAATGTCAATCAAATAACACGTAATTCGGGGTTTTATACCCTCAACACTAAGTTTAAAATAGTTACTTACCTCGAACGAGCCAATACCAAAGTCGAGCAAGCCAAGCGATGCTCCAATGATGCCATCCCGCGCGTTTCGACCTCCGAACGGCTCGAAACTAACCAACAACATTTCAAATACATCAAACAATGTAACAAAACCAATATCGATAGTAAAAGATCACATCTTGAATCAAAGCTCGAAATCGGTCAAAAATTCCAACCTGAGCCCGCACCTCGGAACCCGACAAAACTCACAAAATCCTACAACCCATCAGTCACGAGTTATACCATATTAATTTCACTCAATTCCGACTCCAAATCGATGTTTAAAACTCAAAAATTCATATTATGAAACTTAAGGCCAAAACCCCCAATTTACTCTATAAACTTCATCAACCAAAAGCTAAAATCGAAGATAGATTCGTGAAATATAACCAAAACCGAGTAGAGAACACTTACCCAAATTCATATAGTGAAAATTGCTTTGAAAATCTCCTCAATCCGAGCTCCATAGCTCCCAAAATGTAAAAATGACCGAAACCCCTCGAAATAGAGTACTTTATAATCTGTCAAGGCCTCCTCTTTCGCGAACGCGGGAAATTAAATGAATTCGCGATGAATAAAACTCACACTGCGACAAAGACTCTACGCATTCGCGACACCCCACGCGAACACGATGAACACTGCTGCCAAAGCTTCGCGAATGCGACTAAACTTACGCGATCGCATATAAGAACACTCCAATTCCCAGCCGCCAGTCTCAAACTACGGGAATGCAATCCTCCATACGAGAATGCGAAAAGGACTTGCCCCAACTCTATGAGAAAGCAGGACGTACTTCGCGAACGTGAAGTAAAACATCTAGTGCCATCAAAATACACTACACGTTTGTGACACTTGCCACGCGAATGCGATGATGAACTGAAACACCAGAAAACAGCAGAACACAGTAGTGCCAAGATGAAGGAAAATGATTCGAAATCCACCTGAAACACGCCCGATCCCCTTGGGACCCATTCCAAACATGCCAACAAGTCCCATAACATAACACGAACCTACTCGAGGCCTCAAAACACACTTAAAACATCATAACGACAAATCACACCTCGAATTGGAATCTAGGAACTTTGAACTTTCAATTTCCAAAACTCGCGCCGAAACATATCAAATCATCCTTGAATGAACCTAGATTTTGCACACAAGTCCCAAATTACATGACGAATCTCCAATTCCGAAACCACGATCCCAATCTGATATCCTCAAAGTCAACTTCTAGTCAAACTTATGAACTTTACAAACCTTCAAATTTCCAATTTTTGCCAACTTATTCTGAAACCTCCTAGAAATATCCAAGTGCAAATCCGAGCATATGCCTGAGTCAAAAATCACCATCCAGACCTAACAAAACCATCCAAACTCTGTTTCCGGGTCAAATTCACAAAAAGTCAAACTTGGTCAACTCTTTCAATTTAAAGCTTCAACAATGGAATTCATTCTTCCAAACCGATTCCGAATAACCTGAAAACCAAAACCGACGATTCACATAAGTCATAATATATCATACTGAGCTACTCATGCCCGTAAACTACCGAGCGAAGTGCAAATGCTCCAAACGGCCAATCAGGTTGTTACTTTCTCCCCCATTTAAACATATGTGCTTCCTCGAACGTGCCAAGAGTTGTTCCCAAAACTACCAAACCGTCGTATAACCTTACCATTCACATACCCGGGGGTGATCCCACATCGCCCTATCCCATATATGTCTGATAACATAACATAGCTGAAATTCCTCAATTCATCCTAGCCCATAAGCCTTTGAATCCAATTTTTTCCAACATCCATAATTTCTTATAAGATATGAATCTCGCAACCTACACGCTGTATAAGTCTGAAAAATTTGTGCCAAACCATAACCATAACCCTAGCTACAATCACAAGATATCCCACATGACTCAAATACTCATGACAAATTTTCCGA
Organism: Nicotiana undulata; assembly: GCA_005239495.1. Lineage (NCBI taxonomy): Eukaryota > Viridiplantae > Streptophyta > Magnoliopsida > Solanales > Solanaceae > Nicotiana > Nicotiana undulata. The sequence continues at coordinate 8,139 of ML276430.1, read as the reverse complement.
CCACAATAACTACTCAGAACAACCCAATCCTGGTAATAAACCTCATACCTAACAAAATTATAGCCAATTCAACAAGCCGTGGAGTTCCCTCTCCTTCAAAAATAACTATAGCCAATTTCTAAGCCGACTTTTGATATTATCCTTCTAAATATAACACAATCAAATCTGATAGCACCTATCCAAGAACCGACGACTTCACCTTATCGAATACCAACTACTCTACTGATATGCAACACTAATACTACCCAGATCCACGAACCATGCAATCCATGCACCAATAAGCAACAATCCAAATGTACTCAATAGCGTAAATGACTTAATCAAGACAACCATCCCGCAAGTTCAACGGGTATCACCACCACGCAATGCTAAGAACCCATCAGACACCGTAGAACCATCACTCAACTCTAACAAAAAGGTTCATACCTCAACATAACTCCGCTGCAATGCGCGACTACATCCATATGCTGGTCCATATCATATACCTCGAGCCACCCTACTCAAAATCAATAACCACGTGAAATTTGACATCAAGTACCCAAAGTGCATTACCTTAACCTCGAAGAATCAGATAACACAATGCCACACAAAACCCGAAAGAACATAACCAATACGCCCTTAATCATGTAATACCCAATTACTCATCTCGCTCAAATTCCTCTATAAGACCACAATAGAACCGCGCCACGTGTGCCTAAATCCAACAAATCCCAACTACTTGTAGCATAGAAGAGAAATTCACAAAAAAATTCAGAACATGAATAAGCTCAGCAACAACCGAATGGAACATCCCTCAACAATAGCATTATGGAGCCAACCAATCCGACTCGATGTAGAATACACATCCTAATTGGGCCTACAGATGAACCCCCAAATCGACTCCGGGTACCCAAAATAGATAAATAAACCTCCGAAAGCCTACAATAACTAAATCATAACACATACTATCATCTGGCTAGCTTCGACCATGCCTTCGTAGTCCACAACCATGAAACATCCACTCCTGTGAACACCTAGACTCCAAATCCATATAACACACGAATCACCATATCCGATCCCAACTCCACCGCTAGATTGTCTAACACATCTCCCATACATGATCATCCCATGAGGAATACTCCTAAAATTCTTCCGTCCCACATATCAGAATTTGAATATCAGCAGTCGATCATCCAGGAAAGTGCCACAGTATTAGTGAAGTGTCCATAAATCAAACACATTGTCCCTTATAAAATGTATACTCTCATCAAGCCATACCATATAGTAATATCATTTACATAGTCACCTGAAACCATCCATCCTGCCTACGACTTTGATGACCTTCCCTTCAAAACTGAGTTGTGACCTTGCACATGCAAATCTCAATCCCACAGGACACAATGCATCTACCATGCCGTCATATGAAAAATACGAGAACTTCATAGTCCACGCCGAGTCACAAGCAACTACATACTCAATTAGCCAAGGACCTTCAATTTGATTTGCAACCGGAGAATTTCACTATACCCCACCTGCTCCTCACGTCAGTAGGAATTATACCCCTCGAACCATGGTAGAAACCATTGAGAACCCTTCGAACCCATTTGCACAGAGCCAAACCATCATAACTGAATCTCTCTAACCCCATCAAGTCACGCGGGTCTCCAAAACCCAAGAGCATTGCCACGAATCACCTGTAGAGACTAGCCACGCCATAAGTACCCAAAGAACCAATCATATCCATTACTGTGTTGAACCAACCTACTACCAAGATGTCCTATTTCTCCAAGTCCTTTCCAAATTGCCTTCAAATTGATACTTCTCCTTGCTAGAACACCACTATCCTTAACCGAAATTCGCCACACCCAAGAGGCCCTAGTATTAAACCACAATGCCCTATGGATCATAAGCCGCTGACTTCCTTCTTGAGCCCCCAAAGCACCACAATCGAGACACCCACTCTAAAGAGACCTTATGTGAACCTAAAATTGTTTCCTTTACCTTCTTGATACTGAAATGCATAATTCCCTAATGATATAAAAATGTCACAAGCCTTGACACCGTCCAATGTAACTCGTAGTTTCTAACCATCTGTAAATCTTGAAAATTCCAAATCACTACAACCAAATCTTGAATCCTTTAGAACCATTCTCGAGGGTGATTCACTCTACTAAAATCTCAATTAAACTGACCTAACGGACGGAACGACATGTTCCCCATTAGCTCACCAACACCCAAGGGAGTAACCCACACTCCTAAGCAATCAAGCAAATTCCTACTCCATGCATAGTACATCCTTTACGACTAACCACTCATTCATTCCATGATTCCCATATACCCATAGAGTGTAATACAACCCGTATCCAAAAATTCCCTCACTCGAGTCATCCTCAATCTCAACCCCTGCAGTCATAACTGATTCACCAGTATACCTCAAATCAAAACCAATACAACACACAATCGTGCAATCGACTCGTCGATAGTAGACTCTCCCACTTGGCATAAAGCCAAAAATCCAAACACACGATAACTCTCAATGTCCATGTCTATTACTTCCCTAATACCGCGGTGAGATTTAACTAAGTCGTTCATGAGCTCCTGAACGCAAACCATCTAATACTCCAAATTATCTGCAATCCCGCATTCACTATTGTAATAGACAAGCTAACTTCCACAAGTGATCCAAAATCAAATCGTATATCATTCACTGGTAAAAGAGAACTCGCTACAAAACAACATAGAGATCACACAACCTCAAGACACCCTGCAGGAGATAACCCACCTGCTTAGCCTCAAGCCGACATCTTTCTATTTCCATAGTCGTAACTATTACGCAATCACTTAATCTTTCTTAGTCTGAACTCATAACACGACATAAAGATCTACTTCACTCCACAACTAAACTACACGAGAGGTCCTTTAACACCCAACTAATAAGGACACCAACAGACATATAAGTCTCAAAAGCACTTGCTCTCACAATCCAATTCTCCGTGCTTAAGCTACAGTCAAAACCTAGCCTCAAGTCTCCCAAACTGGCCCATCGTCAGCATGCCAAAATCATCTCGAACCTCAACCATGGAATCACAAGCTGTCGGTGCACGGCTGATACCGAGCGCTCACGTGCGCATACCAATGCGTGGAAGGAATTCAAAGAGTTATGCTTCAAGCTTAATCAATGCCGCACGATAAGGAAAGAAGGATGGAAATTATATCCTAAATGTCATGTAGCCTCTCAAAGATAGGCATGGAGGTCATCATATAGATCTATAAGACTCTACTAGATACTTGCTCATGACTTGCAGAACATATGAACCTAAAGGTCTGATACCAGTTTGTCACGACCCCAAATTTGCTAGTCGTGATGGCACCAAACCCAACCTGCTAGGTAAGCCAACTAATAATTAACTAATTTCAGTAATATTAACAAGACAATTAAGCGAAAGTAAATTATTGAATTTTATACATTTCACAAGGACTGGTAGTACAATTCATGATCTTCGAAGAAAAGAGTTTACAAGGAGGAAATGACATAAAAACATAGTCTATTTGAAAATTATGCAAACAGCGGTTTATAGATCTAAAGTTACCACGAAAAAGGGGCAGCTTTAACTGGAACGCAGGTATATATTCAACCTAGCTTCCATCAAACGCAGCAACATCAACAGCCAACATCTACATGCATGGTGCAGAAGTGTAGTATGAGTACAACCGACCCCATGAACTCACTAAGTAACAAACCTAAACTTAGGTTGAAAATAATGACGAGCGAATACAAGGTCGGGTTCAATGCAAAGATCACACAACAGTTCGAAACATCATAATAAAAGTATATAAGATGTATCTCAGAAGTAAAATGCTCAGCTCGTTCACAGTTTCAGAACAATAGTCATGTTTTTCAAGTATTTCAGTGAAAACCCAAATCTTTTACCGAAAAATGCCAAAATTTTGAGTAAGTTTGAAAACTGTTATTTTTTCAAATATCCTTTCCACAACAAAAAACATATTTCATTTTCTTTCCCGATAACAGGTATTAAATACATCTCTATGCTTGTATGTCATGTGTGCATGCCAATTCCATGTATTTCAGTGATTAATCATGTACTCACACTCTCAGAGTACTCAATTTCACGGTCTCACACTTTCCACACATCATGCTAAACCACTCGGTATTGTATATGACCATACGGTCCAAGGAAGATCCATTATGTAATATATAAATCACCAACCATTAGTCACTCAGTACCGAGGAAAGGCCAATCAGGCCCCTTGGAGAAGATTCATCTCCAGGTATATAAATGTTTCAGACAAGATCCATGTACAGGAAAGATACATCCCTTAATATAATCAGCCACGCTCACTGGGAGTGTGTACGGACTCCAGAGGGACTCATACATCCCAAGCGCTATCATATTCCAGATCCAGGCATAAATTAATATATCATGCTGTGACGTGCAACCCGATCCCATAACTGTTACTCATAATCAGGCTCTCAGCCTCACATAGTCATCAATCGCTATAGTCTCACTCACAGTGTCATAATGGCATGAAACTAGCCCGACAACAATGATATTATGTATCAATAAACAACAACTAAGAATAATATATGATATGAATACATGAATATGGCTGAGTACGAAATATCAATGAAATCAGCGAGATGACAGCAAGAAATGACCACTATGGGTCCAAACAATATCAACATAAAGCCTAAACATGATATTTAGCATGATTGACAACACAGTTACTTTATCACATGATGAAAACACATATAACAACAAAGTGGGGCCACCATACGGTGCCTTGAAAACAACGGAGTCACAATTTACATGGTGCACGCCCACACGCTCGTCACCTAGCATGTGCGTCACCTTAATACCAATCACATAACATGTAATTCAGGGTTTCATACCCTCAACACTAAGTTTTGAAGAGTTACTTACTTCGAACGAGTCAATCCAATGCCGAGGAAGCCAAGTGATGCTCCTAAGATGCCATTCCAAGTGTTTCGGCCACTGAACGGCTCAAAACTAACCAACAACAATTCAAATACATCAAACAATGTTAACGAAACCAATTTCGATTGTAAAAGATCAAATCTTAAATCAAAGCCAGAAATCGGCCCAAAAGCCCAACCCGGGCCTGCACCTCGGAATCCAACAAAACATACAAAATCCGACCCATTCACTTAAGAGTTCAACCATACTAATTTCACTCAATTCTGACTCCAAATTGATGTTCAAAACTCAAAAATTCGTATTATGAAACTTTAGGACAAAAGCTCTAATTTCCTCTTTAAAATTCATCAACCAAAAGCTAAAATCGAAGATAGATTCTTGAAATATAACAAAAACTGAGTAAAGAACACTTAACCAATTCATATAGTGAAAATTTCTTCAAGAATCTGTAACGCCCCAAACCTGGGGAGGCGTGGCTTGCACCCGGTGTCGTGCTAGCTCGAGCGAACCACTGTGTAACTCATTTGTCTTTCTTCTGTAACTATCATAGGCCAACATAGCCACAACTCATAATGTATAACTTTAAGTGGGCAACACTGTATCACTGAACCATTTTTCTTAAAACATGAATTGATATGGACCATCAAGGCCTCTAACATACTGTACAAAATTAACCTCTATCTACAAAGCCTCTGAGATTATTTGACATCAAACGGGACAGGGTACCGGCCTACCAATAATGAGGTAGAGTCTTACCGATCCTTAGCTGAAGCCAATCTCGTCTACTATGAGGGTTTGTCAAACTGATTATCTATACCTGCAGGCATGAATGCAGCGTCCCCGATAAAAGTACGTCAGTACGAATAATGTACTTAGTATGTAAGGCAGAACTGAAACTTAACAGTAAGTCAACATTAATTAAAGACATATAAGAGTCGACCTGAATCTCTAAAGTGCCACCTTATATGCATACTTATTATACACACACATATATATAAAATGCTTCTCTTTGAGATTGTTTCTATTATCCATATCGTATGATACATGACTGATCAGTGGTAACTTCCCGACCTGCCGTAGCGTGGTGGTAAATGCATGACTGCCTGACCGGCCGCAGGTCGGTGGTAAATGTGTAACAGCCCAACCGATAGTCGCTTGGTGGTAAATGCATGACTGCCCGACCAGCCGTAGCTGGGTGGTAAATGAATATGCATGACTACCCAACCAGTGGTAAATAATGATACATAACTGGCCGACCGACCGTAACATGGTGGTAAATGCATGAAGATGCATGTCTCACTATATTATAAACATTAACATCTTTATCATATGCCTCAATAGAGACTTAGGAACATACTTAGACGTGATTTCATATCACTTTACAGGAATGAATAACATAGACATCCTTAACTGTTAAGAGTAGAACCACTTATGGAATAACATTACGTTTATTTATCGTTACTTGAATCATGCCAAAAGAAAGAAGGTGTAACACCCCGTACATTTGGATTAGGTATGAATGAGTTAAAGAAGTAGTAAGGTTAAATTTTGGACATATGAAGTCCTATCGGGATGATTATGGTGAAAATAGTTGTTTCAAAATCAAGATGGAAAGTGAGGTGCATAAGATTCGACAAAATCGACTTAATTTGCAGAAGATCTGTCTTCCAGCAGAGTTTTCTAACAATGTGTAAGGAATTAAGGAAAACCCAAAGCATGAAAGTTGTAGGAACTTGCAATAGCTTTCCAACTATATATTATGAAGCTCGAACGGATCTCTGTGAAAAATGTTATGCCCGTTTTATAGAACACTGCGCAATATGCACGCCCAGTAGCGTGACCGCGCTAATGCGGCAATGTTCTGGCCATTTAGCGTGGTCAGTAGCGCGGTGGGGACCTTCAGGTGTGTGGAGGCTCTAGTGGGGGGTAATTTTAAATCCCTACTTCGTCCCCCACATCCCCAAAACATAAAAACTTGCTCTAGAAAAGAAAGCTCTCAAAAACCTAACTCCATAAGGGTCCCTCCACAACCCAAGGTAAGTTCTAATGGTGATTCTAAGTTTATTTCAATTCCCAATATCTTATTAACATGGGTAAATCCTCCATATCATTAGATATTCGATTTGGACATCATTAATGAGAGAAGGAACCCTAAAACTCGAATTCAAGGAGATTGAACTTCAAAAAGGTAATGCCTTCACCCTCTAATTGCTTCTAGCATTGGATTAATGATTTTAGACTCTAGTTCATGAGATATGAATTGATGGGTTTGATAGAAAAGCATGAACGACTATAGGTTTGGGTTCTTGATTATTGATTATTGGTTAAGGGTGTTGTTTACCTTATGGGTGATAAAGAATAATGTAGATTATAACTATTAGAGACTCTAGACTTTATCTAGGAGCAAAAGAATGGGTTATTGGGTATAGAAACACCATTAATAAGGGCTATGAAGATTTATGCCACCAAGTGTTTGATAAAATTCCTAAGTGACCAAAACATGGCCATTGTTGCTAATATGGAATCTCTTTGACTTGCATTGATATAGATTTAAAGTTGAAAGGGTTGGCAAACATTATATTACGCTAAAGAGATAGAAATTAAGGTATGTGAGGCTAACTCTCTATGTTTGGGATTGTTATTGATTCTCCCTACAATACATTTCTTTTACGACGTTACTACTTGCCTCAGAAATATAGTTTAGCCTAGTTCTTTTAATAGTTGTAGAGCTTCTATTCTCTAGCTTCATAACTCGTTCATGACTTTCATTCTGAACGTTGTGAGCTCAGTTCGTATTCAATATAGACTTGGGTTTGATGTCCCTGAGTCTCAGTATATCCTACTCAGCAATTCATAAACAGTTGAAGTTTCAGCGTTCATAATCAGTTCAAGAATATATGTCTCAGTCTAGTCCTATTCAGTATTCCATTATTATGTAACTCAGTGTAATTCATCATTTCAGTATCATGTATTGCAGTATGATTCTCAGTTCCTGATTTTAAATTCCTGAATGTTGAACACCTGTATTTGGGCTTGAGGCCGCAATTTATACTTTATGCATCTTTGGGCCCGAGGCCGTAGTTTATGCTTTATGCATTTTTGGACCTGGGGTCGTAGTTATGTATACGTATACTTGGGCCCGAGGCCGCTGTTTGTGCACACACACACACATATATATATATATACATATATATATATATAC
>ML276428.1:0-37540 GCA_005239495.1 Nicotiana undulata | reverse complement strand
TACCTTGGTTGAACAACAGAACTATGAAGCAGATGACATTGAGAAACCATAGTTTCCGTTTTGACTTTGGGGAGTTGTTTCAGCGAAGGTGAGAAGTGTAAGGTGGGAAGGGTGTAACTCGTGTGTTTCTTCGGTAGATTTTAGGGTGGGTTGGGTTTTAGTTGGGTCGGGTTAGGGTTTAATTGGGTAGCGGATCGGGTATGAAATAAAAGTGGGAAGTTTTATTCAGGAGCTGCCACGTGGCACTCCGTCCAAAGTAGGGGCAATTTTGCTTCAAAGTATGACGGTAGGGGTATGGATAGCCCAATAGTATAACGAAGGGTACAGGTAAACAATATTTGAAAGTAGAAGGGTATATTTGGCCCTTTTCCGAAAAATGAAACACTGTTTTGGGTCGAGAACCCGGTATGTTATGGCCTAAGGGCAAATTTAGAGTGTCTGAATGAGTGAGGCTTTCAGGCCTATATTGTGAGGAGGTGAGGAGGCTTTTAGGCCTTATGAGAGAGGCGAAGAGGCTTTCAGGCCTTATGAGAGAGGTGAGGAGGCTTTCAGGCCTTATGTTGTTATAGCGCTGGGGTTGTAGGAGCCCCTCCGGAGTCTGTACACACCCCCAGTGAGCGCATGTACCTATTGAGTGATGATTATTGCCCGCGGGGCTGATACTGAGTGATAATTATTGCCCGCGGGGCTGTTACTGAGTGATTGTGAGAATGCTTGAGGGGCAACTGTTACGAGAAATGATTTTGGCCCGAGGGGCAGATTATGATGATTTTACTAAGTTTTCAAACTATGATTTACTTCGTTTTCAAACTGGTTTTTACTGAGATATACTGATATTACACTTGTTTCAAAGGATTTTTGGAAACTGATTTCGAACTTATGTATCTGATGAATACTACATGGTGATTTGGTGTTTTACTGGTTTTGTGAAATTGTGCATCTGTATTGTGTGTTTTATAATTCTCAGACTGTGATTTATTTTCATTACTATTGAGTTGGCGTACTCATAAAGACTCCCTGTGCCTCTGTGCACATATTCAGGTGACGATCCGGAGCAGTAGATGTCCCTACTCGTAGCAGTAGTTCACGGGATTGTGAGGTAGCTGTCCAGCGTCCACAGCTTCTCCACTTCCCTTCCTTATTTAGTTTTAGCATTTCATTCCTAGACTATATTGAGATATTAGTATAGGTATTTTATTCGTAGATGCTCATGACTATTTACTCCCGTCTTGGGAGGTTTGGTTTAGAGTTGTTAGACTGTTATTGGGGTGCTAAGACTTAATTACATTATTCTATGCTATGGTTGCTGCTTATTATTAAATTGCGAACTTAATAATTGAATAAATGCTAGTAAGGTGATGGTTGGCTAGCCTAGTTCCACGATAGGTGCCATCACGGCTTGTTAGGATTTGGGGGTCGTGACAGTGACCATAGGTGATGATGGCGTGATGAGGATGCAGGGTCGTATCTGTGTGCCAAATATAGATAGGATTTGGGAGTTGATTCTTGATGAGGCCCATAGTTCGCTGTATTCCATCCACCCGGGTACCGCGGAGATGTACTTGGATCTTAGATAGCACTATTTGTGGCGTAGGATGAAAAAGGATGTAGTGGAGTTTGTAGCCAAGTGTCTCAATTGTCAGCAGGTCAAATGTGAGAATCAGAGACCGGGAGGGTTACTGTAGAAGATTGAGCTTCCAGAGTGGAAATGGGAGCGGATCACCATAGACTTTGTGGTTGGATGTCACGACCCAAAACCTATGGGTTGTGATGGCGCCGGACACCACTGTCAGGCAAGCCGACCCCTTAATTAGTTGGAACATTTTCCTGTTTAACATTTTAGAATCGAAGCCTCTTCTTGCATTTTCATTATTTAATAATAAATTTCGTAGTTGAAATACGGCAAGAAACCAACTTAATACAAAAAAAAATGAGATACCAAGACATCCTCAGAACCCGGAGACACAAGTCCATGAGCAATTTCTAAGAATTTATACAATTATACAACGCTTGTCCGAAAACAAATTGGACAAAGGCAATAAATATAAAATGTAGGTACACAGAAGGGAGACTCCGGCAACTGTGGAACGTCACTGGATGAATGCAGCCCGAACGTCACCTGACTTCCTCTCCTTACACCTGATCTTTTAGAATTGGCACCACCGCCCAGCACTTCTCACATATCTTCCTCCGTCAAATGGTGCCCACTTGCTGCCTACATTAAATACCATTCTCCGTAGCTCTTAAACCAATAGATCCCCACAACTTTAAATCTTTACGAAGATCATCTTCCTCGAGCCGCCTTCATTAAAAGTAACTGTTCAATTCTGAGCCACTACACACCACGATCTCTGACAACCGCTTCCTCAATAGCGATTCACAACACTCTAACCCCATACGACCTAAGAGCTATAACACCGGCGAATTTAACATATTCTATTCGATCAAACGGCGATACCATACAACAAGTGAGTATTCCACCTTTCCCAATGACACCCAACCTCGATACTTTATCAACCCAAACCGGACCATTCATAATCCAAATGCCTTTCGTCAAGCGGAACTAAAAATACCAAAATCTCGAAACCACGCTCTGAGAAGACCTCCCTTCAAGCCATTCATCACCCCCAACACATGGGCAAGCATTCTACGGCCATATCAACATCGCGCGATAACCAATCAAAACATCATCACTATCCGAGCATAGCCTCAAGGCTCTCAGAAACACAGCTACTGAGCTGAAATAACATCATATTCTTCTGTAGGGCGATAACAACAGTCCATTCGACTATGCATGAAGAACATCATGCACCGCATCTGTAGCCCCATTATAATTCCTCAAACTCTTGATTATAGGAAGCGCTTCGCGACGTATAAGATTGAGTAGGAAGAAACATAGGCATAAGCCTTAAAGGAATCAAGTCGCACGATGAGGAATCAAGAAGGGAAGTACTCCTAACAGACCTGTAGCCTCCCGAAGATAAGTACAAACATCTCCGTACCTATCCACGGGACTCTACTAGACTTGATCATGACTCGTGAAACCTGCGGGAACCTAGAGCTCTGATACCACGTGGTCACGACCCAAAACCTATGGGTTGTGATGTCGCCGGACACCACTGTCAGGCAAGCCGACCCCTTAATCAGTTGNAAGACATCCCCAGAACCTGGTGACACAAGTCCATGAGAAATTTCTAAGAATTTATACAATTATACAACGCTTGTCCGAAAACAAATTGGACAAAGGCAATAAATAGAAAATTTAGAAACACAAAAGGGAGACTTTGGCAGCTGTGGAACGTCACTGGATGAATGCAGCCCGTATAAGTCCCCAAATCGATCACTGTACTATAAAGGTACATGTGCAACAAAATGCACAGAAAGTGTAGTATGAGTACATATACATATATATGTACCCAGTGAGTATCCCGTCTAATCTCGAAGAAATGTAGTGACGAGAGGTTGACTCGATACTCACTAAGGTCCAACAGTAATAGTATAAAACAGGATATAAGGAGAGAAGTAGACATGTAAATAGTGCAAAACAATTGTGAAGAGAATACAGAGTTTCCAAGTAAATATTGAAAGCAGTAACAACTGACCTGTCTCTTTTCCCCGAACATCTGTCAAATCATAAATCAGGAAAACGGTACCAAACAGTCATGCGCACACAAGAGTAAGACAATCGGTCGGAGTCATAAGGAAGAATAGCTATGCACTGCCGGGGATCAACCGGCCCATACCAAGAGTGCATGCTTACAGTGTAATCATATCAGGAACAGTTATGCACTGCCAGGACCGGCCCGTACCAAGAGTGCATGCTTACCAATAACCATGCCTACGCACTGCCGGGAATCGACCGGCCCATACCAAAAGTGCGTCTATCAATGTAATCATATCATATCATAGCATAACTTCGTCCATGCACAGTCGGGGATCGACCGGCCCGTACCAAGAGTGCATTCTTAATTAGTTCCCTGTGCACTGTCGGGGATCGACCGGCCCGTACCAAGAGTGCACTATGAATCTGCCGTGGCGTACGGTCCGCTCCCATAAGAGTGAAGGAAGTTACATATCGCTCGAGAGATGTAAATTACGAAGCGACAACATGCGCACACAAAATGTAAAGTTCATTTCACCACAATCCTTTCCCATTATTTAAGTAAATGAAAGCTTGGGAAAACAATAATATCTTACATGAGTACAAAACTTATAAGTCATTGCTTTTCCTTTCATAATACTTTCCATATATAATTTCTTTCATATTACTTCCCATAAGTCAATTCATTTGATAATATTATTCCGTGAAAACAATTTTCCTTCCATATTACTTTAAAATCCATAAATCTCAGAGAAACAAAACCACATAACAGGATATTATAACATACATATAAATCATTACAAGAAGTATACAGAGCATGATGTGGGGCCTAACTACTCAGACATAACAATAGTAGCAGCTACGTACGGACTCTCGTCACTTGGTACGTACGTAGCCCTAGCAAACAATTACATATAGCATGTAGAACACCTAAGGGGACAATTCCCTCTTACAAGGTTAGAAAGGAGACTCACCTCGCTCCGAAGATTCATTACCGGCTTCCAAGCCTCTACAACGACTAAAAATGGATGCGCACGCTCCCAAACTATCCAAATAACGATAATTCAATGAAAATATACTCAATAGATCATAACCAATTAAAATTACAAAGTTCCTCAGCCCGGCTCAATGAAATGACCAAAATTCCCTCGGGCCCACGTGCCCGGACCTCGAAATTTCTTGAAGAAGATCTCTACCCGAAGCTTTACTAATTCAATTACACATTTTAATCAATTATTCATGCTCAGTTCGTGGCTAAAATCCAAATTTCCAAATTTCTAGGTTTTCTTCAAAATACTAATTTTTCCACCAATTTTTCATGTTTAATCCCAAGTATAAACCTTGAATTAACTTGGAAATGAGAAGGAATCACTTACCACTTGATGCTTGATGAAAATCACCCTTTTATATCCTCCAAATCGCCCCAACCAAGTAAAGGAATTGATGAAATGGCCAAAATCCCGGTTTTTAAACATTCTGCCCAGGTATTTACTCAGTGCAATCGCGGAAAATGCTTTGCGATCGCGGAGTACAATTTTCCAGCCCAAAATTTGCTCTTTGCGATCGCGGAAAGAGCTTCGCGATCGCGGAGAACAAATGCCTAGCCTCCCGGACAACCTTTAGTAGAATAGTCATAACGTTTTGCCCCAAACTCCAAATGACAAATGGTTTAATGTTATGAAAACTAGACTTCAAGATCTATAACTTTCATTTGTTGGTAATCTCCCAAGTTCTTATAGTTGCCGAGATATAAGCTGCCAATGTCAGCCCTGTGCAACACAAATTTCTTCTTCATTTTCCCAGACACCCTGTAGTGTAACAGCCATATCGTTTTTTACAAAAATCCAAATGCTAAATGGTTTAACTTTCTAGAAACTAGACACAAAGGGATACAACTTTCATTTCACCTCAAAATGACTTACAGATTGTGAGATATGAGCCTCAGAAATCGAGTTAGTGCAGTAGAGCATTTCTTCTATGCGATCGCACAAGCTTGCCTGCGATCGCCCAGGCCTTTTTCCAGCTCCCTCCAAATCCTTCTCCGCGATCGCACCACTGAGGCCGCGATCGCACAGACAAAAAATCACTGCCCCTCAATTCCTTCTCTACGATCGCAAAGCAAAGGTTGCGATCGCATAGAACACCATCAGCACCAGAAAACCAGCAACAACAATCCAACCCGAAATGCCCCGAAACCACCCCGAAACACATCCGAGGTCCTCGGGACCCCTTCCACACACACGACTCAGTCCCGTAACATCCCACGAACTTGTTTGAAGCTTCAAATCACATCAAACAACGCCAAAATCATGAACCGCACTAAAATTCAACTTTATGAACTTTGAAAATTCCAACTTCCACATTTGATGCCGAAACCTATCAAACCACGTCCGATTGACCTCAAATTTTGCAAGCAAGTCATATTCGACATTACGGACCTGTTCCAATTTCTGAAATCGCATTCCGACCCCGATATCAAAATTTCCATTTCCGGTCGAATTCTTCAAAAACCTTCAGTTTTCTATCTTTAGCCAAATGACCTTAAATTGACTTCCGGATATCCGAATTCACTTCCGATCACGCTCCCAACTCCAGAATAACCATACGGAGCTATTCGCAGACTCGGAATCCCAAACGGACATCACTATCATTGAAATGTACTTCAAGTCAAACTTAGGAAATTTCCTTAAAATACTGACTTTCCACAATATACGCTGAACTACTCCCGGGTTATCCAAAACCCGTTCCGGATATACGCCCAAGTTCGAAATCATCATACAAACCTGCTGGAACCTTCGGATCCTGATTCCGAGGTCGTTTACTCATAATCCCAGCCTTACTCGATTTCTTCAACTTAATACTTCTGAAATGAGAATTTTCCTTTAAATTCAACTCCGATCTTCCTGAATTTCAATTCCGACCATATGCACAAGTCAATATACTTGAAATGAAGTTGTTCGTGACTCCCAACTGTTGAACGACGAGCTGGATCTCAAAACGACCGATCGGGTCGTTACATTCTCCCCCACTTAGACATGCGTTCGTCCTCGAACGTGCCAGGAATTGCCCCAGAATTACCTGGGATCCATGTTTAACACCTCGAGCACCTGCCTGTGCTACCACAACCCAGTTGAGCACATAATGTTGATCAAATCTGCAAATATCCTCCTTTATTCATACAATAAGCTCCGAACTTAGTTCTAACATCTGAAATTCTCTGCCAGATCTGTTTCTAACATTTGAACACCGTATCAACTACCAAACGAGGCACCGGAATACAACTGCGTGCCTTTGCTGAATCAGCACCATACACTGCATAGTTCATCATCTGACCACAATAACGCTCCCTGAACCTTAATAGCCAGAATTCTGCAAACTTGATGCTCTCAAGGCACCTTATCAGATACATTCATACATTCTTCCATAACGCTGACGATACCACCACAATGGAGGAGATGTGTAGGAATTCATAACCACCTACAGAGTTAACCACACGTTGAAAACCTTGCTCTAATCTTAGATCATCATCTCATTGCAAATTAATAATGGCAACTCCCTTGCAATAAACTCGGATAATCCCAACACATCGATCCCAAATTTATCAATCTCGTCTCACCCAGTATGAACTGCTCAGATAACCAGTCACCCCAGGCATAACCAACAGTATCACACGATGCCATAATGCTCCAAAGGCCACAATTTGAACACGAAACATACGGAAACGACATCAGGAAGGGGACTACCCGACTCACGCTATAAATATGAACTTTTATCAAAGTAATAGAAAGTAAAACACAAGAATAATCATTATAGGAGTCTTGCTCAACATCACACTGTTGCAGCGTGCAATCCGATCCAAATAACATACCCGTGGCGGCATGCCACCCGAT
Organism: Nicotiana undulata; assembly: GCA_005239495.1. Taxonomy (NCBI): domain Eukaryota; kingdom Viridiplantae; phylum Streptophyta; class Magnoliopsida; order Solanales; family Solanaceae; genus Nicotiana; species Nicotiana undulata. Next base: position 30,049 of record ML276428.1, on the reverse strand, counting down.
CCCATCATAAATTTACATAAATAAATATATACACAGAGCTGAATTGCTTACTATTACAAATCATTGAATATCGGTCACAAGCACGCTAAGTGCATAATACCATTCTGGGGAGACTGATAGAGCCATATGCTACAAAAACTCCAGCACGACTGAGGTGCGATATAAAATCGGAATCTCAGGAGCCATCCTGCTCACATAACCTCATCACTACGCGGAACCTCAACACATAAGAAATTATCAAGCCGTTTCACCACTCACACGGCACAATCACAATATCACATGAATTTGACGAAGACGGGACAACACCTGATATCCCAATGCCCCTCCTTGAGGAGTGCCATACTGAAATTAACACCTCTGACTCGCATGAAGCCCAAAATCTTGTTTAATTCCATTCACTCACTTCAAGCCGATTCTGCTCGCATTGAACTAGGCTGATAGCCTTACCTAGATCCAAATAACACGCTTTCTTTTTCTTATACACACGAGGACAACCATCATAGCCAAGGTAAACACCCCACAATCCACAACCAACTGAGTCGAACGCCTTCTAGGCATACATTCTCAAATAAGCAATATTATACTTCCTTATACTTAGTCTAAATCTGCAATCAATCAGGTGACTACAGGTCACGCTTACACAATCTTCCCGTGGTCACACTCCCACAACTTTCCACACAAGGCAACAAGTATGCACATCCATACCACCGACCATCCTGAGGCTGTAAAACAATTCAAGGACCCATAATCAGGATACCAAGTCTCTTTCACCAAACACCGATCTCAGGTGACACTGAAGACAACATCAGCTTATTCTAGACATTCAAATCCCTTGTTCTTACTCCCCTGAGCTCATGACATCCTTGTTAACACCGAACCGCAATCTCGATTCTTACTTCCAGTTACATACCGCTTATTGCATATAACATACCAATTTGGAATAGCATAGGATGTTCCATCATAACTCCTGAACCACTAACAGGGTGAACACTTCATCACATATAGAAACCTTTTATTTGCTTCAATTCATGAGAACCATAACAACACAGAAGTGAGCTCTCACAATCACAATACATGCAAATCCTTAAGTAGTGGTCTGAACCACCATAAACCTTCCAGGATCCGCCTAAACCTGCACGCCATAGCACTTGAATGCTTCCAAATGAAATTTATTACTACGGCCGACGAGCCCCACACACATTTGCACGAACCATACACGTACTCAATCATACCGAAGGAACTGATCACTGTCGTACATGCGTCGTTCCATCATGGCTAACCAATCCATCTTCTTTTAATCATATTTAATTGCCTCAGGATAATAGTAACTTCTTTCAACTCATATAAACTCAACCCTCACTCATCCTGAGTGACCTTGAATCATGAGACCATGCTATCTAAATTCCGCAACTCGTCTCATAACCTCCTGATAATCTTTCTACAACCTGGAGTCTATTTCTCTCACTCCTCCGATACTATCCAACATGCTGAAATAACATAGAACCCTCAAACCATCTTCCTTCCTCTTAGAGACTATACTGCAGAAGCTCGCTTCTTAATTATAATGTTGCCTGAAACCCTTCAAAACCGCATTCTCTAACTTTCGAATTCATTAGGACCACTACTGAGAGACACCCACTCTGACTGGCCTCGAATACAATCAACCCCAAGGCTCTTCTAGCACATGAATATGCTCTCAATGAAGCATGTGACTGAGTCACTTCCCTTACAACTTGCCTATGCCTTAAGCACAAATTCTAAATCTTCCATAGTCTAACCCTGGTCCAATAGGACCAACTTCGTAAACATTTATCGAATGCCATACTCAATTACCGCTATACTCTTTTCCCTTAACTGTAACATCTTGCCGATACGCCAACAAATCCGCAATCCCATGAGAGCACAATCCTACGACCCAACTGCAGGTGGTGAGACTCCCCCACTTAGCCTGAAGCTACTTCTTGCACCACTCTAGTCCCTGGTAAGATCCTTTTATCCTTTGATGACCTGACATTGTCCCACCAATCCACCCAATTCTTCTGAATTCTCCCTTTAGCCCCCCTTAAATATTTGAATTTTCTAACACCATTCACACATTCTACCTCCTACCGACTAGCCACTAGGAACCCACACAGAACTTACCAACCCTACAAGTGCTAACCTACTCATAGAAGATAACCCACCCGAGGAAACTAGCCAACTGATGCCTACCATTACGCTATGCTTCGCTCTTTCTACAATACCAAGACCCCCATCCTGAGCATGTACCCATTTACCAACCTTACCAATCTGTCCGCTCCTCCTGGACATCTACTAACTGCACTACTACATCTTTTGATTCACCGCTATGCTGCCGCTCTCCCACTTGGCCCAACTTATTCCCTCAAGCATTACCTGACTTCCTCTCCTTACACCTGATCTTTTAGAATTGGCACCACCGCCCAACACTTCTCACATATCTTCCTCCGTCGAATGGTGCCCACTTGCTGCCTCAATTCAAAACCATTCTCCGTAGCTCTTAAACCGATAGATCCCCAAAACTTTATATCTTTACGAAGATCATCTTCCTCGAGCCGCCTTCATTAAAAGTAACTGTTCAATTCTGAACCACTACACACCACGATCTATGACAACCGCTTCCTCAACAGCACTTCACAACACTCTAACCCCATGCGACCTAAGAGCTATAACACCGGCGAATTTAACATATTCTATTCGATCAAACGGCGATACCACACCACAGGTGAATATTCCACCTTTCCCAATGACACCCAGCCTTGATACTTTATCAACCCAAATCGGACCATTCATAATCCAAATGCCTTTCCTCTAGCGGAACTAAAAATACCGAAATCTCGAAACCACGCTCTGAGAAGACCTCCCTTCAAGCCATTCATCACCCCCAACACATGGGCAAACATTCTACCGCCATATCAACATCGCGCGATAACCAATCAAAATATCATCACTATCCGAGCGTAGCCTCAAGGCTCTCAAAACACAGCTACTGATGTGAAATAACATCATATTCTTCTGCAGCGAGATAAAAACAGTCCATTCGACTATGCATGAAAAACATCATGCACCGCATCTGTAGCCCGATTACAATTCCTCAAACTCTCGATTATAGGAAGTGCTTCGCGACGTATAATATTGAGTAGGAAGAAACATAGGCATAAGCCTTAAGGGAATCAAGTCACACGATGAGGAATCAAGAAGGGAAGTACTCCTAACAGCCCTGTAGCCTCCCGAAGATAAGTACAGACGTCTCCATACCGATCCACAGGACTCTACTAGACTTGCTCATGACTCGTGAAACCTACGGGAACCTAGAGCTCTGATACCACGTTGTCATGACCCAAAACCTATGGGTTGTGATGGCGCCGGACACCACTGTCAGGCAAGCCAACCCCTTAATCGGTTGGAACATTTTCTTGTTTAACATTTTAGAATCGAATCCTCTTCTTGCATTTTCATTATTTAATAATAAATTTCATAGTTGAAATACGGCAAGAAACCAAGATATCCCCAGAACCCGTTGACACAAGTCCATGAGCAATTTCTAAGAATTTATACAATTATACAATGCTTGTCCGAAAACAAATTGGACAAAGGCAATAAATATAAAATGTAGGTACACAGAAGGGAGACTTCGGCAGCAGTGGAACATCACTGGATAAATGCAGCCCGTATAAGTCCCCAAATCGATCACTGTACTATAAAGGTACATGTGCAACAAAATGCACAGAAAGTGTAGTATGAGTACATATACATATATATGTACCCAGTGAGTATCACGTCTAACTCGAAGAAGTAGTGACAAGAGGTCGACTCGATACTCACTAAGGTCCAACAGTAATAGTATAAAACATGATATAAGGATAGCGGTAGACATGTAAATAGTGCACCACAATTGTGAAGAGAATACAGAGTTTCCAAGTAAATATTGAAAGTAGTAACAACTCACCTGTCTCTTTTCCCCCAAACATCTGTCAAATCATAAATCAGGAAAACGGTACCAAACAGTCATCGCACACAAGAGTAAGACAACCGGTCGGAGTCATAAGGAAGAATAGCTATGCACTGCCGGGGATCAACCGGCCCATACCAAGAGTGCATGCTTACAGTGTAATCATATCAGGAACAATTATGCACTGCCGGGGATCGACCGACCCATACCAAGAGTGCATGCTTACCAATAATCATGCCTACGCACTGCCGGGGATCGACCGGCCCATACCAAGAGTGCGTCTATCAATGTAATCATATCATATCATAGCATAACTTCTTCCATGCACTGTCGGGGATCGACTGGCCCGTACCAAGAGTGCCTTCTTAATTTGTTCCCTGTGCACTGTCGGGGATCGACCGACCCATACCAACAGTGCACTATGAATCTACCGTGGCGTACGGCCCGCTCCCATAAGAGTGAAGGAAGTTACATATCGCTTGCGAGATGTAAATTATGAAGCGACAACATGCGCACACAAAATGTAAAGTTCATTTCACCACAATCCTTTCCCATTATTTAAGTAAATGAAAGCTCGGGAAAATAATAATATCTTACATGAGTACAAAACTTATAAGTCATTTCTTTTCCTTTCATAATACTTTCCATAAATAATTTCTTTCATATTACTTCCCGTAAGTCAATTCATTTCATAATATTTTTCCGTGAAAACAATTTTTCTTCCATATTACTTTAAAATCATAAATCTCAAAGAAACAAAACCACATAACAGGATATTATAACATACATATAAATCATTATAAGAAGTATACATGGCATGATATGGGGCCTAACTACCCGGACATAACAATAGTAGCCGCTACGTACGGACTCTCGTCACTTGGTACGTACGTAGCCCCAGCAAACAATTACATATAGCATGTAGAACACCTAAGGGGACAATTCCCTCTTACAAGGTTAGAAAGGAGACTCACCTCGCTCCGAAGATTCATCACCGGCTTCCAAGCCTCTACGACGACTAAAATGGATGCGCAACGCTCCCAAACTATCCAAATAATGATAATTCAATGAAAATATACTCAATAGATCATAACCAATTAAAATTGCAAAGTTCCTCAGCCCGGCTCAATGAAATGACCAAAATGCCCTCGGGCCCACGTGCCCGGACCTCGAAATTTCTTGAAGAAAATCTCTACCCGAAGCTTTACTAATTCAATTACACATTTTACTCAATTATTCATGCTCAATTCGTGGCTAAAATCCAAATTTCCAAATTTCTAGGTTTTCTTCAAAATACTAATTTTTCCACAAATTTTTCATGTTTAATCCCATGTATAAACCTTGAATTAACTTGGAAATGAGAAGGAATCACTTACCTCTTGATGCTTGATGAAAATCACCCTTTGAAATCCTCCAAAATCGCCCCAACCAAGTGAAGGAATTGATGAAATGGCCAAAATCCCATTTTTTAAACATTTTGCCCAGGTATTTACTCAGTGCAATCGCGGAAAATGCTTTGCGATCACGGAGTACAATTTTCCAGCCCAAAATTTGCTCTTTGCGATCGCGGAAAGAGCTTCGCGATCGCGGAGAACAAATGCCCAGCCTCCCGGATAGCCTCTAGTAGAATAGTCATAACGTTTTGAACCAAACTCCAAATGACAAATGGCTAAATGTTATGAAAACTAGACTTCAAGATCTATAACTTTAATTTGTTGGTCATCTCCCAAATCTTTATAGATTTCGAGATATAAGCTTCCAAAGTCAGCCCTATGCAACACAAATTTCTTCTTCATCTTCCCGGAAACCTGTAGTGTAACAGCCATATCGTTTTGTATACAAATCCAAATGCTATATGGTTTACATTTATAGAAACTAGACACAAAGGGATACAACTTTCATTTTTACATCACCTCAAAATGACTTACAGATTGTGTGATATGAGCCTCCGAAATCGAGTCAGTGCAGCAGAGCATTTCTTCTATGTGATCGCACAAGCTTGCCTGCGATCGCACATGCCTTTTTCCAGCTCCCTCCAAATCCTTCTCCGCGATCGCACCACTGAGGCCGCGATCGCACAGACCAAAAATCACTACCCCTCAATTCCTTCTCTGCGATCGCAAAACAAAGGCTGCGATCGCATAGAACACCATCAACACCAGAAAACCAGCAACAACAATTCAACCCGAAATGCCCCGAAACCACCCCAAAACACACCCGAGGCCCTCGGGACCCCGTCCAAACACACGACTCAGTCCCATAACATCCCACGAACTTGTTTGAATCTTCAAATCACATTGAACAACACCAATATCACAAATCGCACTAAAATTCAACTTTATGAACTTTGAAAATTCCAACTTCCACATTTAATGCCGAAACCTATCAAACCACCTCCTATTGACCTCAAATTTTGCAGGCAAGTCATATTCGACATTATGGACCTGCTCCTACTTTCGGAATCGCATTCCGACTCTGATATAAAAATTTCTATTTCCGGTCGAATTCTTCAAAAACCTTCAGTTTTCTATCTTTAGCCAAATGACCTTAAATTGACTTTCGGATATCCGAATTCACTTTCGATCGCACTCCCAATTCCAGAATCACCATACGGATCTAATCCCAGACTCGAAATCCCAAACGTACATCAATATCATTGAAATGTACTTCAAGTCAAACTTAGGAAATTTCCTTAAAATACTGACTTCCCACAATATACGTTGAACTGCTCCCGGGTAATCCAAAACCCATTACGGACATACGCCCAAGTCCAAAATCATCATACGAATCTGCCGGAACCTTCGTATCCTGATTCCAAGGTTGTTTACTCAAAATCCCAGCCTTACTCGATTTCTTCAACTTAAGACTTCTAAAATGAGAATTTTCCTTTAAATTCAACTCTGATCTTCCTGAATTTCAATTCTGTCCATATGCAGAAGTCAATATACCTAAAATGAAGCTGTTTGTGACTCCCAACTGCTGAACGACACGCTGGATCTCAAAATGACCGGTCGGGTCGTTACATTGGGCTTCCTGGGACTTTGAGGAAGTATGATGCTATTTGGGTGATTGTGGATCGACTGACCAAATCAGCCCATTTCATTGCGGTGTTGACTACATATTCATCTGAGAGGTTGGCTGAGATTTATATCAGGGAGATTGTTAGCCTCCACGGTATTCCAGTATCTATCATCTCAGATAGAGGTACACAATTCACTTCACGGTTCTGGAGAGCCGTTCAGAAGGAGTTAGGCACCAGGGTTGAGTTGAGTACAACCTTTCACCTTCAGATGGACGGGCAATCCGAGTGCACGATTCAGATTCTCGAGGATATGCTCCGTGCTTGTGTGATGTATTTTGGAGGGTCATGGGACCGATACTTGCCACTTGCAGAGTTTTCATATAATAATAGCTACCAGTCCAGCACTCAGATGGCGCTGTATCAGGCTTTGTATGGTAGGCGGTGCAGGTCTCCAGTGGGGTGGTTTGAGCCGGGCGAGGCCCGATTGTTGGTACAGATTTGGTTCAGGATGCCCTAGACAATGTGAAAGTGATTCAGGAGAGGCTTCGCACAACTCAGTCTAGGCAGAAGAGGTATGTGGACTGGAAGGTTCGTGACATGGAATTTATGGCGGGTGATTGGGTTTCGCTTCGGGTATCGCCTATGAAGGGCGTCATGAGGTTCGGAAAGAAGGGTAAACTGAGTCTGAGGTTTATTGGCCCTTTTGAGGTATTGCAGCATGTTGGGGATGTTGCTTACGAGTTGTCCTTGCCTCCCAACCTAGAAGGTGTTCATCCTCTATTCCACGTCTCCATGCTCCGAAAGTACCACAGTAACCCAACTCATGTTTTGGATTTCAGTTCAGTCCAGATGGACAAGGATCTATCATATGTTGAGGAGCCTGTAGCCATTTTGGATGGGCAGGTCAAGAAGCTCAGGTCAAAGAATACTGATCAATCAAGGTTTAGTGGAGGGGTCACCCGGTCAAGGAAGCGACTTGGGAGACCGAACAGGATATGCGGAGTCAATACCCTCATCTCTTCCCAGCTCCAGGTATGTCTCTATACTCATTCGAGGACGAACAATTTTCCTAAGAGGGGGAGAATGTAATGACCCGGTCGGTCATTTTGACAGTTAGCACCCCAATCCCCTAATAACTTCTTCTCCCATGTCTATTTATGCTCTTGAAACTTGTCGGAACGTTGAGTGGTGAAATTCGGAGAGACTTTTGACACATAGTCCATAAATGTGAATTTTAGCTTTAAAAATCGGGCCATAGTTAGATATGTGTGAAGACGGATCCGTAATGGAGTTTCGTCAACTCCGTTAGCTCTGTTGGGTGATTTCGGGGTTAAGAGCGTGTTCGGAATGTGTTTTTGAGGTCTGTAGCATATTTAGGCTTGAATTGGCAAAAGTTAGAATTTCGGCGATTTCGGCCGATAGGTGAAATTTTGATATCGGGCTTGGAATGGAATTCCGTAAGTGACAGTAGGTCCGTAGTGTCATTTATGACCTATGTATAAAATTTGACGTCATTCAGATGAGTTTTGATGTGTTTCGGCATCAAATGTGAATTTTGGAAATTTCATAAGTTCTAATGCTTGAATCTATGCATAATTGATGATTTTGATGTTATGATATGTGTTTTGAAGGCTCGACTAAGTTTGAATGAAGTATTATGACTGGTTGGTAGGTTTGGTTGAGGTCTTGAAGGTCTCGGGGTTGTTACGGATGCTCAATGGGTGATTTTTGGACTTAGTGAACAGCTGAACCACTGCTAGTTCTGGTGTTTCGCACCTGCGGACGGGGAAACTTAGGTGCAGACACGCAGGTGTAGAGGTTAGGATCGCAGATACAGATTTTAGGTGGGGGCTGCCAGTGGTCGCAGGTGCGGTCTGGGTTCCGCAAGTGCGGGACCGCAGATGCGACCAAGTGACCGCAGGTGCGGCCCCAGCCCTGTTAAGTAACTTTCTGCACATGCGATGGAATATCCGCAGGTGCGGTCTAGAGGTCGCAGGTGCAGAATCCCTGGGTTGTTTATAAAAGATCCGAGGGTTTGAAATTCATAACTCCAAAAACGATTTAAAGCTCGGGTTTTGGCGATTTTCAGTGGGTTTCGAAGAGGAGAAGCATAGGTAACGTTCTCTAACCTAAATTCACTTATATATCATTAATCTCTATAAATTTCCTCAATATATTTAATCAAATTTGATGAAAACCCATGAAATTGGGATGAACTTCCCTAAGTAGAAATCTGAGGATTTAGGGAGATTTAGACGTCGGATTTTGATAATTCATGTTCGAGTGAGTTCGTGAGTGAATGGGTGTTGGAATTTGTAATTTTTATCCATTTCCGAGATGTGGGCCCGGGGGACGTTTTGGGCAGACTTCCTAAATTCGCTTATTAGCTTCGAACTTGTTAGCTATTTTTATTCCTTAACGTGATATTTACATTATGCAATCGAATTGATTAGATTTGGGCCATTCGAAGTCGGATACCCGTGGCAAAAGCATGGTATAGAGTTGATTAGCGCAGTCGACGTACGTGGATTGCCTAACTCTTTGTTGGGGACTTCCCCTTAGGTTGTTTTGATGTTGTTGTTGTTATATGGGTGTCATGTACATGAGGTGACGAGTGTGTACACATGCTATAGTTTCTAAAACTCCATTTTTTCCTTTCATGACGTAAATCATTCATCCCTATTTCACTATTTCATGTACTAGCTGTGTAGTGTAGCTCAGGAATGAGCACGTCTACCTGTCTTACTTGAGTTACTCCTATTTGTTACTATTTGTACCATGTTTGGGTAGTTTTATCCGTATTCGCCTGTGCTTTCTTCATGAACTGTTCAAATAAACTGTATCCGGTATTCGTTGCATTGCATATTTAAATTGGGACTACATACTAGATTTCGAGAGCTTTCTCCCTGTACTGCATAACGTGTTTAAATTAGGAGTACGGACTAGATTCCTGGAGCTTTCCCCCTGTACTGCATATCATATTTAAATCGGGACTACGAACGAGATTCCGGGAGCTTTCCCCCTGTACTGCATTGCATATTTGCTATTGTGGTATATGCTGTGCTGAGCCGAGGGCTCCCTCTTACTGTTTCTTTCAGCTTATCATTTCTACTGCTTTGCCTTAGTTTATTATATCTCTTTGCTTAGATTTTAAATTGTTTTACTATAACATCCAGTAGAGCCTTAAACTGACGTCGTCACTACTTGACTGGGGTTAGTCTTGGAACTTACTGGGTACCAATTGTGGAGTACTCATGCCCTTTCCTGCGCATGTTTTCCATGTGCAGATCCAGGTACCAGCACCCAGTATTGTGGCTAGGAGTATTATTAGCAGCTGCCAAGAGACCGCGAGATAATTCTGCCGCGTCCGCAGAAGCTCACGAGTCCCCTTCTACTCTAGCATAGGATTAGTTGACTTATGTATTTTTCCAGTATTTCATTGTATAGAGCTACATTTAGTACAGAGCTTGTGACTATAGTGACATTCCGGGTTTTGGGAAGTGAAGTTGTTTATGCCGAGCGGCTGAGTTATATATGTTTCTTCTTCTTTTCTATTTAAATTATTATATTGCCTTTATTTTTCCGTAAGTTTTAGGCTTACCTAGTCGTAAAGACTAGGTGCCGTCACGAACCCATTTGGAGGGTAATTCGGGTCGTGACAATTCTGGTTCTCTTCCTTTACTTTTCAACTGATTTTTCATCCCTATGTCTTTATGCCCTAGGGTTTCTAATTATTCTACTGCTTACTATAATGCTTACCCGTTTACTTTGCCTCTGTCAAATAAACTGATTAATTGATTTATTTGCCTAATTAAGTGTGATGACCCAAGGGGTCATTTTATGAATTCAGACTCCGTTCTAGGCTTATTAGCCATAAAAAAATTAATTTTAAATACCTTGATTTGCGTGCGTAGTTCGGGTGTGAAACCGGAAAGCTTTTATGTGAAAATATAAGAAATAATAATTTTTAGAATTAAAAATTTAGTTTTAGTTGACTTGAGTCAACGGACTCGGATCTGTGTTTCGATGATCCCGGGAGGTACGCGTAAAATATGGGACTTGGGCGTATGCCCGAAATTGAATTCCGAGGTCCCAAGCCTTAGAAATCAATTTTTGAAAGAAATTATTTTGCTGAATTATTGATGAAATAAGGAAATGAAGTAACGTTTGAAACCGTTGGTATCAGGCCCGTATTTCGGTTTCGGAAGTCGATACAGGTTTGTTATGACATTTAAGCCCTGTCTGCAAAATTTGGTGAGAATCAGAATTTTTATTTGACGTGATTCGGACGTCCGGTTGATAAATAGTGAACTTTAAGTGTTCTTGAAAAAAATAATGAGTTTTGAGGTTTAATTCATAGTTTTACATGTTATTTCGTGATATGATCGCACGAGCAAGTTCGTATGATTCTTTTAGACTTGCGCGCATGTTTGGTTTAGAGCCCCGAGGGCTCGGGTGAGTTTCAAATATGTTTGGGTTGCGTTGCGTTCGTTCTTTCTTATGCTTTGACGTCGTTTCTTCAAGCATAAATTATATCATATTGAATAAATGAGCTCCAATTTCTATTTTGAATAAAGTATTAGATCTGTATCGTAGTTACGGACCCGTAGAAAAAAGAATCATCGAATTTGGACATCGTATGAGGATTTTATGGTCATTTTACTAGGGTTGCCAGATTGTTCAGGTTAATTACGAAATTGTCACTGACGGCGTATTAAAAAACTACACCATTTACAAATATTAAAACCTACATATCTCCTTCATTATAAAGTCAAATTGAGTGATTCAAAATCCTAACTTGACTAGGATTTCACAAGGAATCCATTGGAGATATAAAAATCGAGTTTCAGGATTGTTTGGAACGAGAAACGAGGTAGAATAGCTGGGGGAAAAATACGGGCATCATTCTTCTTCAAATTTTCGAACCCCATAGCCCTAGGGATTATAAAATGGCCTTCTGCTCACTCGGCTTCTAGGATTATTTACAACATCCTTGTCATGCATGGAGAATTTTGCTACCTCCGGCATTCCACCGCCTTAGGAAGGGTTAGATTGTTCGAATTATGATAACCTCATAAGTAGATGACTTCTTTTCCCATCCTCATGCGCTTGTGGCATGGAGTCCTTATTTCTCTTATTGTTAGGAGTGAGATCCAATTCCATATGTTCCTTTTGTGGCCTCAATCACGCCCATGTTGCAAGAGTCTTACCACTTGAGCCTAACTAATTTCCCTACACTCAGGGACACGACTGGTGTATCATACTTGACCACTTCTTTTAAATCTCAAGATCACTTTCATAGTATCCACCTCATCTAAGAATAATAGTTACCTCTATGCTTCATTTATCCGATAATTGATGTCGTCACCAGGATTAAATCTTGTCAGTAGCGTTAGTAGAAATCCTCGTGTCTCTTAAGCATATAATCTCATAAATGTACTCTACTCAGCACATTAATGGATTCCTGAATAATTCCAGCCCAATCTTGAAATCCGTTGTTCCTCGTTGTATTAAATCTATTTGGTATTGAATGTTTGAACGTGTCAAAGAGGAAGTTTCACCGTGTGATCACATATATCCAATAGGTAATTTTATGGTCAATTCATGATAGCACATCTTAGAGTAATCGTTGAAGTCACCACAGGTTTAGTTTGGGTGTTCGCGTAGAAGTTCAAAGGAGGGCGAACAGGTTATTCACGAAATTTTCTTGGAGATGTTATGTCAATTGATAATGAAGGGTACATAAGCGCATTTCCTGTTAGGCTGCACTAGGAGTATGATGTTCCCCGTGGTTGTTCCTCATGTATTTTTGCGTTTGACCATGTCTATGTCTAAGAATGCAGTTGGATATCCCCCCGTGGGAATTATTGAAGGTAATGTTAATTGATAGTTAGCTCATGCGAGGTATCTAGCTGTCGTCCTTGTTACATAAGTTTGAAGGTTGGGATTGTTTCTGTGAATGTGCTAGGGCAAAGACTTAAGTCGAGGAGGCCACCGTGAAGGCCGAATGTGTCATGGAAAGAAAGTAATTTCGCTTGATTGTATAACAATTAGTTTTTATTTGAAAGGTACCTTATAGGTGTCATGATTTAAAAATGTGCAGTCCATGTTCAGGTATCATTACGATAATGTAGTGCTTGTAATGCTAAGGATTGTGTTATGGAAATATTCATTGTCGTGCTTTGTCGAGTTATGGATGAGTTGTTAGAATGGTTTTTGTGGTTCTCTGGCAGGTGGATAGGCCTAGTTACAAAGGGAATGCTGCCGAAATTTCAAAAACATTTGAGAGTTAGTCAAAATTTAGGCACTTGAGGTAGGTTAGGAAAGACACATGTTATGTTAGGTGTTTGGGGCAGGGTCTACCTCTCATTTGAGGACGAATGATCCTAAGCAGGGGAGACTGTAAGGCCCCGAAAAATTTCGCTAAGCAATTTAGGATTTCGGAGTGCCAGGTAGGCTAATTGTAATATTTCATGTGCTATAATAAGGTATAAATTGGATATGGTAAATAAGGGTAAGAGTCAAATTGGAAAATTTTCATAATAGGCTAACACTCCAAATGAGTTTTCACAAGTCCACCCTTTTTAAACGAGGTGTGTAAATATATATATATATATATATATATATATATATATATATATATATATATATATATACATGTACGGTTTTGTAAGGACCTGTAAAGAAAAATCATTAATTGAAATGTCGCCTAGTTAGATTCCTATGTTGTTGTAACTGTTCGGACTTTTTGTATTGAATAGTACCCTGTGGACTTAGAGGAAAGATTTTGTAAAGGGATGCAGATCTGCGGTCCACTATGCGATCGAAAACCTTCTTTGCCGACCGCAGAGTAGGGCAGGAGACCGCCCAATTTGAGGGCAGTTATGTGGTGCATAACAACACCATAACTGTGGAAAATCCTCAATTTGGGCTAGCTAACTCAGGAAGTAGGGGAACTCCCAAATAGGCAGAGTCCCCGGTGGGGAGGATACCTTTCGGGATTGCTTTACAGGGGTCGAGGATACCGCCAATTTCAACGATGCGTCAAACCTCTTCGAAGAGGCCCAACGTCTTCTGATCCGATTAAGTATGAAATTTGTCGACGTAGTTTTATCTCATTTTTCCTTCTCACTGTCTAACTGCTTTCTTTTTTCATACATGCTTTCTCTAAGTTTCGAGCCGAACTAAGCAAATGCGAGGCCGATCTCCAAAGGCTTTCGGAGGAGAGGAAAGCTCTCAAACTTCTCTGTGGGCAGAAGGACGAGGAGATCAAGAACCTCTGAGTTGAATGGCCAAAGCCCGTAAGGAGGAAGCGCAGCTGAACGAGCAGGTAACGAATCTCTTGAAAAACTACGGGCTCGATTCAAGGGCAGAAGCTAACGTTTCAATGTCACAGTTGCAGCAAAAGATCGAGAGGATCGAGCTATTCCTGAAGGAGGTCGATTAAGCAAAAGCAGACTGCTACAAGTGGAAGGGAGGCATGGATCGCTTTGCTACTGAGAGGGAAACTACCTTGGCTCAGTTATCGCCGGTCGAAGTCCATGCACTGCCGAGGATCGAATGGCCCGTCCCATAAGTGCACCTTTCAAATACATCGTAAAGCTTTCCTCGATCGCGAATCATGCCTGCGACTCGAGTGCTGACTCTTACATATATGATGAATTATCATATCTATGCACTGCCGAGGATCGAACGACCCGTCTCATAAGTGCATCTTTATATCCGCCGTGGCGTACGGCCCGCTCCCATAAGAGTATCTTTAAATACGCCGTGGCTTACGGCCCGGTCCCATAAGAGTATCTTTAAATCCGCCGTGGCGTACGACCCGATCCCATAAGAGTATCTTTAAATCCGCCGTGGCGTACGACCCGATCCCATAAGAGTATCTTTAAATCCGCCGTGGCGTACGGCTCGGCCCCATAAGAGTATCTTTAAATCCGCCGTGGCGTACGACCCGGTCCCATAAGTGTATCTTTAAACCTGTCGTGGCGTACGACCCGCTCCCATAAGAGTGGGGGAAAACACACTCTGCTCGCGGATTGTTAATTGTGAAGTGGTCACATGCACACACAATATTCTTTTCTTTTCATAATACTTTCCATAAATAATTTCTTTCATATTACTTCCCGTAAAACAATTTCTTTCATATTTTTTTCCGTAAAACAATTCCTTTTTATGTTATTTAAATCCCATAAATCTCAGAAAAACAAAACTACATGTAACAAGGTTTCATAACATATAATTCATTACGAGAAGAAAACACGGCATGCTGTGGGCCTAACTACCCGGACATAATGATAATAGCCGCTACGTACGGACTCTCGTCACTTGGTATGTACGTAGCCCCCACAAACAATTACACACAGCATATAGAACACCTATGGGGACAATTCCCTCTTACAAGGTTAGAAAGGAGACTCACCTTGCTTTGAAACTTCATAACCGGCTTCCAAGCCTTCCCGACGACTCCAATTGATGCACAACGCCCCAAAACTATCTAAATAATGATAAACCAATGAAAATATACTCAAATATTTGTTAAAAATTCAGATTATATAGACTCCCATCTCCGCTCAAGGAATTGACCAAAATGCCCTCAGGCTCACGTGCCTGGATTCTAAAATTTCTTGAAGATAATCTCTACCCGTAGCTTTACTAATTCAATTACACAATTTACTCAAATATTTATGCTCAATTCATGGCTAAAATCAAATTTATCAAATTTCTAGGTTTCCTTCAAGATTTCCCAAATTTTCCTCAATTTCCCATATCAATCTATGTAATAATCTTGTATTTAACTTGGAAATAAGTAGAAACATCTTACCTCTTGATGCTTGAAGAAAACCCCCCTTTGAAATCCTCCAAAATCGCCCATAGCAATTGAAAATGAGAGAAGAAATGCCAAAAACCCGTCTTAAATTAAACACTGCCCGTAACTAACACTTATACGATCACATAAACATGCCTGCGATCGCACAGGCTACTCTCCAGCTTACTCCGCGATCGCATCTAAAGCCTTGTGATCGCACAGGCCAAGCCCCAGCTCCAAGTGCACCCTTGTGCGATCGCACAGCAACACCTGCGATCGCACATGCCAACCTCCAGCCTTCTCCGCGATCGCATAAGCTATATTCCAGCTCCCAAAAATTCTACTCCGCGATTGCACAAGCATGGCCGCGATCGCACTGAACTCCCAGAACACCAGAAAAACTGTCACGACCCAAAATCCCACCTTTCAGACCGTGACTGCGTCTAATGTTGAACCCGCTAGACAAGACAACATATACTACACATTAATATTTTTCAAATAAATTCAACAGTAGAAAAATTTATACCCTTCAAATATGAACTGAAATAACCAACATACTCCATAACTTTAGCAGCGGAAATGTAATAGAAATTCAAAATGCAAAGTGAAATAATAAAATACATAACGTCGCATACCCAAAACCGGGGTGTCACAACCTCACGGACTATCTAAACTGAGTGCTAAATACAAAGTCTAGAAAGAAATACAAAATTGTCTTTGGAGCTACAGAAGAAATAAGACAATAGGAGAACTAATGAACAGGATAGACTCCAAGGTCCACGAACGCCATCGGTATACCTTGAAACTCGGTGTGGACTGAAGGTGACTCCCTCAGAGCGGTCCACTGGGTCCGGAAGCGGGATCTGCACAACATTAAGAAGTGCAGTGTAGTATCAGTACAATCGACCCCATGTACAAAGTAAGTGCCGAGCCTAACCTCGGCCGAAGTAGTGACGAGGCAAGACTTGACAATAGCGATAACCTGTCCTATTCTACCGCAGGTAACAGGGATAATACTAGGCAAGAGATAAGCAGACAAGTTAGGGATACGAGAGCAGAAAAGGGGGAACAAGTGAAATGAAGCAGTAAAATTGACAGATAGAAGTGACAAGGAAGGCAATCTAACCCAATAGCCAACGAAAATAGGTATAAGTACCAGAAATGTAAACAATGGCACGACATCACCCTTCGTGCTTTCACTCTCTTCCTCACAATGCAATATAATCAAGTATCATGGCACGACATCACCCTTCGTGCTTTACACTCTTCCTCACTATGCAATGTAATCAAATATCATGGCACAACATCACCCTTCGTGTTTTTAATCTCTTCCTCACAATGTAATGTACAATGTATCATGGCACGACATTAACCTTCGTGCTTATAATCGATATGAATCATGGCACGGCATCATCCTTCGTGCTTTACACTCTTCCTCACTATGCAATGTAATCAAATAACATGGCACGACATCACCCTTTGTGCTTTACGCTCTTACTCACCAAACAATAACAGATATAATGGCAAGGAGTACATCATAGTGGAAAAAGATAGTTCAAAATACCCGACAAGGGGAAAAACATAAATTAATAACTCAATAAATGCCCGGCAAGGGTCACAACTATAACCAATCACCTCAATCGCATACTCTGCACTTGGATTATCATTCTTATCAACACTTCTCAAGCTCAATACCCACTACTTTTAATCAAGAATAAATTATCAAGTAATGACAATCCCATAATATACTAAACATGGAAGAAATACTGCAATTTCTATCAAAAAAGACTCACGGGCATGCTTGAAACACATTGCATAGGTACTCGTCACCTCACCTATGCAATGAACATGATAATCACTTAGCACATAGCAAATAATACCTATTCCCTCACCAAAGTTAGGCAAGACACTTACCTCGGTCCAAAGTATAGCAATCAACCCTCTAAGACCGTCTTTCCTTTATAATCCGACTCCGAAACAACGATATCTAGGCAGAATTAATTCAATAATATCAATAAAGACTCAATAATACAATCTCATAGCCTAGATATTCAATTTCTAGAATTCTTCCAAAATTACCAAAATTCGACCCTGGGCCCGCTTGGTTGAAACTCGAGGTTCTGACCAAAACCCAATCACCCATAACCCCACGAGTAAAAATATATAATTTGTTTTGAAATCCGACCCCAAATTGAGGTTGAATCACCCAAATTTCCCAAAAACCTAACTCTACCCAAGACCCCTAATTTCTACTTAATTTCCATGTTTTTAGGCCTAGATTCTAGTGATTATGAAAGTAAAGTGGAAGAAATAGAAATTGAAATCACTTACCCAAGGGGCTATGGAGGAAGAATCAGCTTGGGGTCTTCAATGGAGGTTGGAGGAAGGAGAAGGTGATGAAATATGAAAATCCCGTGTAGAGTATTCTGTTTTTGACCTTTTAATTAACTGGGCGAAAATGCTCTCTACGATCGCGGAAGAGGGGCTGCGATCGTAGGAGAGGTAATGTGATCGCAGAGCTGCGGAGTCTCACCCTATGCGAT
Source organism: Nicotiana undulata (assembly GCA_005239495.1). Classification (NCBI taxonomy): domain Eukaryota; kingdom Viridiplantae; phylum Streptophyta; class Magnoliopsida; order Solanales; family Solanaceae; genus Nicotiana; species Nicotiana undulata. Next base: position 11,705 of record ML276428.1, on the reverse strand, counting down.
CGCGGAGCAAGGATCGCGACCGCACTGACCAAACTACCCCCAGACCCCCGACCTACCTAGTACACTATGCGATCGCGGAGCTGGCATTGCGATCGTATAGAGCATCAGTGACCCCCTCCCAGCCCAGTACTATGTGATTGCAGCTATGCTTATGCGATCGCATAGAGACACACACCAGACACTAGAAACCAGTCCAAAACACTAGATTTTTCATGACTTTTACACCCCGTTAGCTACCCGAATCTCACCCGAGCCCTCGGGTCTCAAAACCAAAAACACACACGACTCCCAATACATCCTACAAACTTTTTTAAGCTTTAAAATCATCAAAATATCATCAAAATCAACGAGTTAAACCTCAAAACTCATAGAAATTTCTTAAAACCTCATAAAGCTAAACTTATCCGATTTTAATCTGAATCACGTCATTTCAAGTACGTTTTAAACCAAATTTCACAGATAAGTCACATAACATATAATAAACCTGTTCCGGGCTTCGAAACTATAATACGGGCCCGGCAACATGGTTTTCACATAATTATTCATTTCCAAAATCCTTTATTATTTCCAGAAAACAATTTTCTTTAAAAATTCATTTCTCGGGCTTGGGACCTCGGAATTCGACTCCGAGCATACGCCCAAGTCCCATATTTTCCTACGGACCCTCCGAGGCCGTCAAATCATAGGTCCAGGTCCGTTTACCAAAAATATTGACCAAAGTCAACTTTATTCATTTAATTATAATAAATTTAAATTTTCATCAAATTTCAACATAAGGACTTCCCGGCTACACGCCTGGGCTGCACACGCATATCGAGGTGAGATTAACAGAGGCTTTCAGGGCCTTGGAACACAGATTTAGCTGGAATTACTTAGGCTGACCTTTTGGGTCATCACAATCTCCACCACTAAAACAAACATTCGTCCTCGAACGGACATAGAAAAGTACCTGGGTCTGAGAAACGATGGGGATAACGACTCCTCATATCGGACTCGGACTCCCAAGTAGCTGCATCGGCAGGCTGACCTCTCCACTAAACACGGATCGAAGGATAACTCTTCGACCTCAACTAGCGAACCTGCCTATCTAATATAGCTACCGGCTCCTCCTCATAAGTTAGATCCTTGTCAAACTGGACACCTCTGAAGTCAAGAACATGAGATGGATCTACAATATACCTCCGGAGCATGGATACATGAAACACTGGATGAACTGCTGATAAATATGGTGGCAAGGCAAGTCTATAGGCCACCTCTCCTACCTTGTCCAAAATCTCAAATGGACCAATATACCTAGGGCTCAACTTTCCCTTCTTTCTGAATCTCATCACGCCCTTCATAGGCGACACTCGAAGGAACACCTGTTCTCCTACCATAAAAGCCAAATCTCGAACTCTACGATCTGCATAACTCTTTTGCCTAGACTGAGCTGTACGAAGTCTATCATGAATGATCTTCACCTTATCCAAGGCATCCTGGACTAACTTAGAACCCAATAATCTAGCCTCCCCGGGATCAAACCATCCTACTGGAGACCGACATCGCCTACCATACAACGCCTCACACAGAGCCATCTGAATGCTCGACTGGTAACTGTTGATGTAGGAAAACTCTGCTAATTGCAAGAACTGATCCCATGAACCACCAAAATCAATAACACATGCCCGCAACATATCCTCCAAAATCTGAATAGTACGCTCGGACTGTCCGTCCGTCTGAGGATGAAATGTTGTGCTCAAGTCAATGTGTGTGCCCAACTCTCGCTGAAACACTCTACAGAAATGGGAAGTAAACTGAGTACCTCGGTCTGATATGATAGATAAGGGCACACCGTGCAATCTGACAATCTCTCTCATATAGATCTGAGCTAACTTCTCCGCTGAAGATGAAACCGCAGGCAAGAGATAAGCAGACAAGTTAGGGATACGAGAGCAGAAAAGGGGGAACAAGTGAAATGAAGCAGTAAAATTGACAGATAGAAGTGACAAGGAAGGCAATCTAACCCAATAGCCAACGAAAATAGGTATAAGTACCAGAAATGTAAACAATGGCACGACATCACCCTTCGTGCTTTCACTCTCTTCCTCACAATGCAATATAATCAAGTATCATGGCACGACATCACCCTTCGTGCTTTACACTCTTCCTCACTATGCAATGTAATCAAATATCATGGCACAACATCACCCTTCGTGCTTTTAATCTCTTCCTCACAATGTAATGTACAATGTATCATGGCACGGCATTAACCTTCGTGCTTATAATCGATATGAATCATGGCACGGCATCATCCTTCGTGCTTTACACTTTTCCTCACTATGCAATGTAATCAAATAACATGGCACGACATCACCCTTCGTGCTTTACGCTCTTACTCACCAAACAATAACAGATATAATGGCAAGGAGTACATCATAGTGGAAAAAGATAGTTCAAAATACCCGACAAGGGGAAAAACATAAATTAATAACTCAATAAATGCCCGACAAGGGTCACAACTATAACCAATCACCTCAATCGCATACTCTGCACTTGAATTATCATTCATATCAACACTTCTCAAGCTCAATAGCCAATACTTTCAATCAAGAATAAATTACCAAGTAAAGACAATCCCATAATATACTAAACATGGAAGAAATACTGCATTTTCTATCAAAATAGACTCACGGGCATGCTTGAAACACATTGCATAGGTACTCGTCACCTCACCTATGCAATGAACATGATAATCACTTAGCACATAGCAAATAATACCTATTCCCTCACCAAAGTTAGGCAAGACACTTACCTCGGTCCAAGTATAGCAATCAACCCTCTAAGACCGTCTTTCCTTTATAATCCCACTCCGAAATAACGATATCTAGGCTTAATTAATTCAATAATATCAATAAAGACTCAATAATACAATATCATAGCCTAGATTTTAAATTTCTAGCATTCTTCCAAAATTACCAAAATTCGACCCCGGGCCCGCTTGGTCCAAACTCGAGGTTCCGACCAAAACCCAATCACCCATAACCCCACGAGTTAAAATATATAATTTTTTTTGAAATCCGACCCCAAATTGAGGTTGAATCACCCAAATTTCCCAAAAACCTAACTCTACCCAAGACCCTTAATTTCTACTTAATTTCCATGTTTTTAGGCCTAGATTCTAGTGATTATGAAAGGAAAGTGGAAGAAATAGAAGTTGAAATCACTTACCCAAGGGGCTATGGAGGAAGAATTGGCTTGGGGTCTTCAATGGAGGTTGGAGGAAGGAGAAGGTGATGAAAACAATTTTCTTTAAAAATTTATTTCTCGGGCTTGGGACATCGGAATTCGACTCCGAGCATACGTCCAAGTCCCATATTTTCCTACGGACCCTCCGGGGCCGTCAAATCACATGTCCGGGTCTGTTTACCAAAGTCAACTTTATTCATTTAATTATCATAAAATTCCATTTTCATCAAATTTTAACATAAGGACTTCCCGGCTGCACGCCCGGGCTGCACATGCATATCGAGGTGAGATTAACGAAGGCTTTTGGGGCCTCGGAACACAGATTTATCTGGAATTACTTAGGATGACCTTTTGGGTCATCACAAAAATAGCAGCACAAAACACTCGAAAATAACCCCGAACCACCCTGAAAACACACCCGAGGCCCTCGGGACCCCGTCAAAACACACAACTCAATCCCATAACCTCACACGGACTTGCTCGAGGCTTCAAATCACATTAAACAATGCCAAAATCACAAATCGCACTAAAATTCAACTTTATGAACTTTGAAATTCCAAACTTCTACATCCGATGCCGAAATTTATAAAATCACGTCCGATTAACCCTAAAATTTGCACACAAGTCATATTCGACATTACGGACATGCTCCTACTTTCATAATTGCATACCAACCCCGATATCAAAATTTCCACTTTCGGTCGAATTCTTCAAAAACCTTCAAATTTCTAACTTTAGCCAAATGACTTCAAATTAACCTACAGACACCTGAATTAACTTCCGATCGCATTCCCAACTCCAGAATCACCATACGAAGTTATTCCTACACTTAAAATACCAAACAGACATCAATATCTATGAAATGCCTTCCAACCCAAACTTAGAAAATTTCTTCTAAAATGCTAATTTCCACAATATACGCCAATCCGGACATACGCCCAAGTCCGAAATCATCATACGAACTTGCTGGAGCCTTTGGATCGTGATTCCGAGGATGTTTGCTCAAAACTCCAATCTTAATCAATTTTCTCCAACTTAAGACTACCGAAATGAGAATGTTTTCCTCCAATCTAACTCCAAACTTCCTGAATTCCAACTCCGACCATACGCACAAGTCACAATACCTGAAATAAAGTTGTTCATGACTTCCAACCGCTAAACGATGCGCTAGAGCTCAAAACGACCGGTCGGGTTATTACAACGCCATCACGATCCCTAAGGTTGGGAATTTGGTTCGTGACAAGTTGGTATCAGAGCACTAGGTTGCTCAGGTCTCACAATTCACGAACAAACTTGGTAGATTCTGAAGGATCGGTACGGAGACGTCTGCACTTATCTCTCAGAGGCTATGGAGTTAGGAACAATTTCACTTATATTCTACTCTATCGTGCGAATATATTCTATCATTGATGATTGAAATTGTCTTTTCTTGTCCTCTCACAAATCTCAACAACACGCAAAGCGTTTACAACCAGACAATAGATGAAGCCCCAATGATAGCTACGATTAGGGGAAGAGACAGAAGTCGAGCTCAAACTAGAGCTCGAACATCGACACATATTGTAAAGTCTCAAATGGATATAGATGTCGAGGTTCTAGCTCAGTCGGTACATATTGGACTAGCCCATATCCCAGAAGGATTTATAGCTACTTCAGTATTTCTTAACAAGGGAATAGTTAAAAGAAACAAGGTTGATTTATATGAGCTATGAAGTTTAACATTGTGGATTATCAGGCATTGTGACCTATGGCTTCGTGCCAAGTGGGGAAGTCCACTGTCAAGGAATAGATTGTGGGGTCATGTGTTATATTGGTTTTGGCTTGGAATGTATAAGGCTTGAGATTTTGCAAGAGATAAAGCTAGGACTTGCGATAAGTCTGCCTCCTTAATAACCATATACCCCAGTACCAAAGGAGTTATATAGACAACTTTAAATCTACAGAAGGTCTACTCAGCGTGGAAGTCACATTTGCGGATTTTGGGGTGCTTCAGAGGGAGTACATTGATTGATAAGCTTCTAGACTATATGGTTAGTGCCAAGATTTATCTGTATAGAGCTCTACTTTTGTGATCATGTTGTGTCAATAGATATGAGAGTTACCCTAAAAGAACGATGAAAAAGTATATTAATAAAGGGGGTAGCTCAGCAGTGTTTATGACAAGCCTACGAAGAGGATGACCAGCCAATGAAGCATCAATTACTTGACTCAGTTCTTACAAATGTTTTTGAAAGGTTTGTTTCTGGGACTCTCCATAATACGTGGCGCATAAGGTTTGATTGGTTGCGTCAGGTCGTATGACGGTGTCAGGATATGCATCAGGTTCGATAAGTCAGCCCGTCATACTCCTACTTTGGTTCATATAGCCAGAGGGAAAGTTCACAGACTCATTAAAGGACTCAATTATGATTGTAAAAGTTTTGTACGACTCAGGGAAGGTTGATACTTTATTTCAGCTAGTGGTAGATCAGTCCTAGACGTGGGAGAGTCATATTTCATCAGTGCACTCAGGCTATGTATCCCATTTCAGTTACAACTCAACTACATGACCAGCTAGGAAAAAAAGGGTCAGAATGTAGAAAATGGAGGTTAGATTCCTAGATGTGGAGACTGTTGATATATTTTCTATGGTATGGCTGAGGTCGTTACATTAAATGGTGTCATTACAAGAATAATCTCTAATTATTATAGAATGATGATTTCATAAACGTAATTCGGTTATGCATATCTAATAAAATTCTTCTAATATGCTCCACTCTCGGGTGAGCTTCGTAACTCTAAAAATCTACTTCTATGAATGCTTGTATTGAGAAATTCTATGGGGATAACTATGTCCATCATTACGTGTTGTAATTTTGTTTAACAGAAAAATATTTAAAAGAAGGAAATGGAATGTTTCGATTAGCACGATACGCATGTTACTGGTGCTTCAGAGTTGAGGATGAGATCCTCCCATTTTAATGTGACTTGATATGTTTAAATCGGGCTACGAGCCGCGGCGGAAGTTATGTAAGGATGAGATCCTTGTGATGGAAAATCTTGTGTTTAAATTCTCCCTTGTGAATTAAAATTTTACTATAGTACTAGTAGGGAGTCTTGCCTGTTAGGCTTATACAACAATTTATGTATAAAATAATGATAATTATTGAGCTTTAATAAATGAATGAATAATAATAAAAGTAATACTAATAATAAGTAAATAAATAAATAAATTATTTGTGCATAATTTGCCAAATTCATGCTATTATTATTGAGCTTTAACCTACAAGGTAGGTGCCGGTCCATGTGACTTTAAATGAGACACGTTAATTCGGGTATATAATTACAAGGTCTTCAAGCATCGTATCTCGTTACCAGTATTGTGAAGGTTTGAAAGGAGATTTTCTCTGTTCACGTGAAGCTATTTGATAATTCTGTAATTGGCAATGAACAACTATTAAGGAAATAGAGGCAGTCAAGAACTAGCCTAGACCCACTACAACCACGAAAACTAGGAGTTTCTTGGGTTTGGCGGGTTACTACCGTAGTTTTGTGGAGGGGTTTTCATCTATATCAACCCTATGACTAAATTAGGTGCTCCATTTAAATGGTCAGACGAGTGCGAGGCGAGCTTTCAGAAGATCAAGACAGCCTTGACTTCAGCACCAGTGTTGGTGTTACCATCAGGTTCAGGTTCTTTCACGGTATATTGTGACGCTTCCCTAGTTGGACTTGGAGCAGTATTGATGCAGGATGGCAGGGTGATTGCATATGTGTCTCGGCAGTTGAAAGTCCATGAGAAGAATTATACTGATCATGGATTAGAATTGGTAGCCATTGTTCCTGCATTGAAAATTTAAAGGCATTAGCTTTATGGCGTGTCGTGTAAGGTTTTCACGGATCATCGTAGCCTCCAGTACTTATTCAAGCTGAAAGATCTAAATTTGAGGCAGCGGAGATGGTTAGAGTTACTAAAAGACTATGATATCATTATATTGTATCATCCGGGGAAGGCCAATGTGGTGGCTGATGCATTGAGTAGGAAGGTAGTGAGTATGGGCAGCCTGGCGTTCATTCCAGTCAGTGAGAGACCGTTAGCTTAAGACATTTAGACCTTGGCTAATCAGTTCGTGAGGTTGGATATTTTTCCCAGTCGTGCTTAAGCTTGTACATTCATTCGGTCTTCTTTATTTGAGCGTATCAGAGATTGGCAATATGATGACCCTCACTTTATGGTCCTTAGGGACACAGTTCAGCACGGTGGTGCCAATCAAGTTACAGTTGGCGATGATGGTGTTTTGAGGATGCATGGCCGTATATGTGGTCTTAATGTTGATGTCATTCATGAGTGTGATGATCCAAAGGGTCATCCTATGTTAATTTATCTAAATCTGTGTTCTGAGGTCCCGAAAGCCTTCGTTAATCTCACCTTGATATGCGTGCATAGCCCGGGAGTGTAGTCGGGAAGCTTTTATGTGAAAACGTAATGAAACATGGAATTTATAATAATTAATTGATTGAAGTTGACTATGGTCAATATTTTTGGTAAACGGACCCGTACCCATTATTTGACAGTCCCGGAGGGTCCGTAGGAAAATATGGGACTTGGGCGTATGCCCGGAATCGAATTCCGAGGTCCCAAGCCCGAGAAATGAATTTTTATAGAAAATTATTTTCAAAAAATAATCAAGGTTTTTGAAAATGAATTTTATGTGAAAACTGTGTTACCGGACCCGTATTATGGTTCCAGAGCCAAGAACAGGTTTAATATATATTATATGAGTTATCTGTGAAATTTGGTGTAAACGAATTTGAATTGACGTGTTTCGGATCAAAATCAGAATAATTGAGCCTTATGAAGTTTTAAGAAAATTCTATGAATTTTGAGGTTTAATTCATTGATTTTGATGGTATTTTGGTGATTTGAATGATTGAACAAGCCCGTAGGATGTTTTAGGAGTCGTGTCGTGTGTGTTTTTTGGTTTTGAGTCCCGAGGGCTCGGGTGAGTTTCGGGTAGGTAACGGGGTGTAAAATGTATGAAAAATCTGGTGTATTTGCATTTTTCTTATGTCTGTTCCTTTACTCTATGTGATCAGATTTATTGGTACGCGATCGCATAACTTCATGCCTGGGGAGTAGTCTGTTACACTATGCGATCGCATAGCAGCCTCCGCAGAGTTGAAGGGGTTGAAGGAGCAGTTGCAGGATTTGTTGGATAAAGGCTTCATTAGGCCTAGTGTTTCTCCTTGGGGTGCTCCAGTGTTATTCGTTAAGAAGAAAGATGGATCAATGAGGATGTGTATTGACTACCGACAGTTGAATAAGGTTATCATTAAGAACAAGTATCCTTTGCCGAGGATTGATGATATATTTGACTAGCTTCAGGGTGCTACAGTGTTTTCCAAGATAGACTTGAGATCTGGTTACCATCAGCGGAGGATTAGGGCGTCTGATGTTCCTAAGACGGCCTTTCGTACTTGTTATGGGCATTATGAGTTTCTGGTTATGTCATCTAGGTTGACGAATGCCCCCGTTTCTTTTATGGACTTGATGAACTGAGTGTCCAGCCCTTATTTGGACTCGTTCGTTATTGTTTTCATTGATGATATATTGATATACTCTCGCAGCCGAGAGGAGCATGAGCAGCACCTTAGAGTCGTCCTCCAGACCTTGAGGGATAGTCAGTTGTATTCCAAATTCCCCAAGTGTGAGTTTTGGTTTAGTTCATTTGCATTTCTAGGCCATGTGGTTTCATCAGAGGGTATTCAGGTTGATCCCAAGAAGATTTCAGCAGTTAGAGATTGGTCTAGGCCCACTTCAGCTACAGAGATTCGGAGTTTCTTGGGCTTGGCAGGTTACTATCGTCGATTTGTGGAGGGATTTTCATCTATCGCAACCCCGATGACCAGGTTGACCTAGAAGTGTGCTCAATTCAGGTGGTCTGATGAGTGTGAGGCGAGCTTTCAGAAGCTCAAGACAACCTTGACCACGACACCAGTGTTAGTATTGCCCTTAGGTTCAGGACCGTATACCGTGTATTGTGATGCTTCACGGGTTAGTCTTGGTGCAGTGTTGATGCAGGACGGCAAGGTTATAGCCTATGCTTCTCGTCAGTTGAAGATTCAGGAGAAGAAATATCCAGTTCACGATTTGGAGCTTGCAGCCATTGTTCACGCTTTGAAGATCTAGAGGCACTATCTGTACGGAGTGCCATGTGAGGTGTTCGTGGACCATAAGAGCTTGCAATATCTGTTCAGACAGAAGGAGTTGAACATGAGGCAGAGGAGGTGGTTAGTATTATTGAAGGATTATGATATTACCATTCTTTACCATTCGGGGAAAGCCAATGTGGTGGCCGATGCCTTGAGTCGGCAGTCAGTTAGTATGGGCAGTCTAGCTTATTTTTCAGTCAGGGAGCGACCTCTTGCGTTGGATGTTCAGGCTTTAGCCAATCGATTTGTGAGATTGGAGGTTTCTGAGACTGGCAGTGTTTTGGCCCATACTGTGGCCCGTTCTTCATTGTATGACCGTATTCAAGCCAGGCTATATGATGATCGTCATTTATGTGTTCTTAGAGATACAGTACGACACGGAGGTGCCAAGCAGGTTACGGTTGATGATGAGGGAGTTCTGCGGATGCAGGGACGTATTTGTGTATATGATGTTGAGGGTATTCGTGAGTTGATACTTCAGGAGGCCCATAGTTCCCGGTATTCCATTCATCCGAGCGTAGCATAGATGTACCAGGACTTGAGGCAACATTATTGGTGGTGTAGAATGAAGAAGGATATTGTAGCTTATGTAGCTCGGTGCTTGAACGTTCAATAGGTTAAGTATGAGCACCAGAGACCTGGTGGTTTGATGCAGTAGATTCAGCTTCCTGAGTGTAAGTGGAAGCGTATCACCATGGAGTTTGTAGTTGGACTCCCACGGACTCAGAGGATGTTTGATGCGGTTTGGGTTATTGTGGATAGGCTGACCAAGTCAGCGCACTTCATTACGGTATCATTTTCATATTCAGCGGCGAAGTTGGCAAAGATATATATGAGGGAGATTTTTCGATTGCATGGTGTGCCCTTATCCATTATATTAGACAAAGGTACTCAGTTTACTTCCCATTTTTGGAGAGTATTTCAGCGAGAGTTGGGTACGCAGTTTGAGTTGAGCACATCATTTCATCCTCAGACGGACGGATAGTCCGAGCGTACTATTCAGATTTTGGAAGATATGTTGCGAGCCTGTGTCATTGACTTTGGTGGATCATGGGATCAGTTCTTGCCTTTAGCAGAGTTTGCCTACAACAACAGCTACCAGTTGAGCATTCAGATGGCTCCTTACGAGGCGTTGTATGGTAGGCGATGTCGGTTTCCAGTTGGATGGTTTGAGCCGGGAGAGGCTAGATTGTTGGGTTCGGAGTTAGTCCAGGATGCCTTGGACAAGGTAAAGATTATCCAGGATAGACTTCGCACAGCTCAGTCAAGGCAAAAGAGTTATGCGGATCGCAGAGTTCGAGATTTGGCATTCATGATAGGAGACCGGGTATTTCATCGAGTGTCGCCTATGAAGGGCGTGATGAGGTTCGGGAAGAAGTGCAAGTTGAGCCCTAGGTATATTGGTCCATTTGAGATTTTTGATAAGGTAGGAGAGGTGGCCTACAGACTTGCCTTGCCACCGCATTTATCAGCCGTACATCCAGTGTTTCATGTATCTATGCTCCGGAGGTATATTGCAGATCCATCTCATGTTTTTGACTTCAGCGGTGTCCAGTTGGACAAGGATCTGACTTATGAGGAGGAGCCAGTAGCCATATTAGCTAGGTAGGTTTGTCAGTTGAGATCGAAGAGTTATCCTTTGGTTTGTGTTCAGTGGAGAGGTCAGCCTGCTAAGGCAGCTACTTGGGAATCCGAGTCTGACATGAGGAGCCATTATCCCCATCTTTTCTCAGACTCAGGTATTTTTCTATGTCCGTTCGAGGACGAACGTTTGTTTTAGAGGTGGAGATTGTGATAACCCAAAGGGTCATCCTATGTTAATTTAGCTAAATCTGTGTTCCGAGGCCCCGAAAGCCTCCGTTAATCTCACCTCGATATGCGTGCGTAGCCCGGGAAGCTTTTATGTGAAAACTTGATGAAACATGGAATTTATAATAATGAAATGATTGAAGTTGACTTTGGTCAACATTTTTGGTAAATGGACCCGGACCCAGGATTTAACAGTCCCGGAGGGTCCGTAGGAAAATATGGGACTTGGCCGTATGCCCGGAATTGAATTCCGAGGTCCCAAGCCCGAGAAATGAATTTTTAAAGAAAATTGTTTTATGAAAATAATCTAGGTTTTTGAAATTGAATTTTTATGTGAAAATCGTGTTACCGGGCCCGTATTATGATTTCGGATCCAGGAACAGGTTTAATATATGTTATATGAGTTATCTGTGAAATTTGGTGTAAAACGGATTTGAAATGACGTGTTTCGGATCAAAATCAGAATAATTGAGCCTTAT
>MDKH01187392.1:0-28530 GCA_005239495.1 Nicotiana undulata | reverse complement strand
AGCGGGTTCAACGTTAGACGCAGTCACGGTCTGAAAGGTGGGATTTCGGGTCGTGACAAAATTCAAGTAACGATAAAATAAATCTAGTGACAACAGAAATATTTAAAACAACGGTAATCATCTCAAATAACAATTTCGAAATCATATCGAGTAAAAGACTTGTCCCACATGCAACTCAAAATAATCGGTAACAAATTCATATTAAAAATCATGCATAAATCATGCAAGTTATGAAAACACAAATTTCGGTAAGATTACTACTCACATTACTCGTGCCGAAATACCAAATGCTTCACCTCCAGCAATTCGTATAAATTCCTCCAATCAATCTATAGTTACATAATATCAATCTCATGCTAATTTTCTTGTTTAGGCTAATTTATAGCTAATTTAGAATACTCAACCCTCGAGGTTTCATATTTGACTCTTAATTCGCCGAATTTTATTTACCCACTTATGAATAATTTAAATTAGCCCAATTTTTTTAAAATAAAAAGGTATTTATATGATTAATTCCCTGTACTGTTAAATTTTCTTAATCATGTGCACAAATTGAAACTGAAATAATATTACTATCCATAATATTCCTTCTTAATTGGTACTTATCTTTTGTATCCAATACTAAACATGCCACATTCAAACCCAAATTCGATATTGTCATTGCAATACAGTTAAACACCAAAATTCAATCCTTGCACCCTAACTTAATTTACACCTAAAAAAGATGATATATAATGAGACTAGTTTAAGTACAAATATATCAATACCCTTCTTTTTTCCAAGTGAATTTATCCTACAGTGGCATTGACCAACTTCAAATTGCAAAATTTTCCCATAATAACTCTTATTGGTATTGAATTTCTTATACCTTGTGAAACCCTTCAAATATATGAACTGAGACAAAAAGAATTACCAGAAGAAAAGAGCACAGATGAGAAACTCGAGTATTACCCGTAAGAACCAGTGCATATTTAAAATTTCTCAAGGTTTGGTTCCAACCTTTTTCTTCTTCTTCTCTTTTTTAAATTATTTTTTGCGTTTCTGAAGCTTCTGCTTCGACCATTTTTTCCCGTTCTTTCTTTTTGATTTGGCCAGAGAAAGGGGCTTCGGCCCTGTTCTTTACTTACCCCCCCCCCCCCCCCCCCCCCCCTTTATTAGCTAGTTTCATATTATTATCATTATTATTTTTGTTAATGACCAATACACCCTTATAAAAATATAGGGTATTACATCTATTTAATTTTAAAATCATCGATGACAGACCATTTCAAATTCAAAAAGATATAAAAGTTTAATAGATCTTGACATGTGACTATAGAAAAGCAAAAAAATTGACGTATTTCAATAAAACTTAATAAGATAGTAATAATGCAAATATTATTTAAAGTAAATAACAATAAATGCACTTCATACTTCTATTAAATATTACATCCCGTGAGAAAATTACAAATATTTCTAAATATTTTTTGGAGAAAATTCTATACAAAGATTTCACGTCTTATATCATTGATCAAAACATTAATTAATAACCTAATATGATGAGCTGGATTTACTAAATCTTATTAATTTCTTTCAACCTTATCAAGTTCTATTTAGAGAAATTTTGTTTTTTCATTCTCCAAAATTTTAAATGAGATTCAGCCGTAACGAGAGTTAGGTGAACCCCTATATAATTATACATTTTACCATCAAAAGCTCAATATGTTAAGGAAGATGACGTAATATCAGTGTCAAAATGAATGAAGAGCTTACATATATTAGTATTTAAAGATCTAAGATATTTAATTTTGGGATGCCACCTTATGACGTTTAAATTTGAACGAATGAAGTTGTATTTTTTTCATTTAATTTGTTCTTTTGTACTTCCTCCCGTCCACAATAAATGACCATTTTACCTTTTTTTTAATCCAAATCCATTTACATAATCATGAAAATATTATTATTATTTTTTTTCAAAATTTGCCCTTATTTACATATTCTAATGCGTCAAGGTAACAATTAATCAAGGTTAATTTAGTAAATACATTTTTTCACTAGGAATTCGTATTCCCTTAACGGGTGCGCAAAAGGCAAAATAATCAACTATTGTAGAGCGGAGGAAATAATAACAGAGAATCTTTAAATGTATCTAGTGATTAATGAATGTGGTTTATGCGTTTGACTAATAAATTGGCAACTGCATGTTTTTAATGATATATTGATACAATTTTCATATATCCTCGATATATATATATAGTCATCTTGGGTTGGGATATAGAGGATATATATATATATATATAATTGGGACAGTAGAAGATGAGTTGGCACATCTCTTTGGCCAAGGATCCTATTTATCTATTTTCTCCTTTTTTGGCTTTTATCCCCTTTTCCATATTTGTGTGCTATTTTCTTTACACGATAAATATCCTCCCATTAATGAAAGAAACGACCCCAATAATGAATGTTACGGACCGTCACAACCTTCCCTATTCCGCAATTGCTACTATATGATAATGATAATATATGTTAAGAATAATAAAGCGAAGATGTTGATCCATAAGGATGTTAATTTGATAGTGAAGAAACTCGAAGATCAACAAGAAGTGTCTACTCTTTTTTTCTTCAAGAATTTTAGTTTGAATTTATGAGTTAATGATAAGTTTAGTTTGCAACACCATTATTTATCTATTACTTTGATGACTCTATGGTTGGCTAGCTTTGAAGTTTAGCTTGGATCTTACGTTCAAAGCTCTCAAGGTAATTTTTTTTCTCTTTATCTTTATCTGTTATATTAATGTTTTTTCCAATTTAAAATACTAATCTTCCTATGATATATTTAATCATCAAAAAGTTGCCTCATGAATGTGCGAGTAAGACAAACCCGATATTAATAATCCTATTAGTGTCTATATGTCATATGTGTTGCTAAATTCATATGATAGCAAAGTTCAAAACTTACCTATGACTTTGTCGATTTACAAGATCAATCCCAATTCTCTCATCTTTGTCTTCAATCATTGTTATGTATTAGGTGCCATTTACTTTTGTCCTATAATTTATTTTCGTTTGTTTGTCAAATTTCTTTTAATCATAGGACCCGTTTGGCCATAGATTTTGCGAAAATAAATTTGGGTTTTATTTGGCAAATACATGTTTGGCCATAGATTTTGGCATAATTCCAAATTCCAAAAGTAGCTCAATAGCTGGTTTTGGGCCAAATTCCTAATAATACACATATTTTTCCAAAATAAATTTGGAAAATATGTTTTGAAAACGTATGTGTAAACACATTTTAATCTTCAAGTCAAACTTCATCCAAAGCATATTTTTCAAAATAAATTTGAGAATCTATGGTCAAACGTTAGCTTAGAAATTTAGTTTCCTGAAATAATTTTAGAAATTATCAATGTGTACTTGCTTTTTCTATTTTATCTTTCCGTTTTGATTTTTAGACATTTCTAGGCCCTTTCTCGATTTGGAATGCGAATGCTAATTGGTGTTGCTTAGAAGCTATATTATCTTTCTTAATAAAATAATAGTATAAAAATTTATATGTCACGACCCAAATTCCCAATCGTGATGGCGTCTAACGCTGCCCTTGCTAGGCAAGCCAACATTAGAGATTTACAGCATAAAAATCCTTAAAAACTTGCGGAAATTATTACGATTCAACACATGATAATTAAATAAGAAACGAAAAATCCATAACAACACCGCGTATATATATATATATATATATATATATATATATATATATATATATATATATGTGTGTGTGTGTGTGTGTGTGTGTGTGTGTGTATCTACCCATGATCTAGAGTCACAATTCACGGACTATTATGATTTAACTACTAAGTATTTGGCTGAAAGAAAAGTATACAACTGTTTATGAACCAAAGAAAACAGTAAATGAACATATAGGAGGGGACTTCAGGAATCTGCGGACGTCGGCAGATCTACCTTGAGTCTCCGGATAAGAAAGTCAACAATAAAGCTCGAAATCAGCTCGGACCGACACCTGGATCTGCACAGAAAGTGCAGAGTGAAGCATCATTACAACTGACCTAATGTAATGGTAAGCGTCGAGCCTAACCTCGGCGAAGTAGTGACGAGGCTAGTACAAGACACCCACATATAACCTATGTAGTATAATCATACTAGAGGCAACAACAGTAATAAACGAAATAAAGCATGAAATAATGGGAAGGGGACATATAACAGGGGTTCACATCATAAGGAATGAGAAACAATGATAAGATAGAATTAAACAATAAGCCTTATACAAATTAAGCAAATAAAACAGCAAAGGAAAATTGCACGGTATCACCCTTCGTACTTTTACTCTCAACCTCACCAAATAAATAAATAGAACGGCACGGAATCACCATTCGTGCATTAACTCTCTCATAATATAACACGGCATCACCCTTCGTGCATTATCACTCTTAAAACATGGAACGACATCACCCTTTGTGCATTAACACACATTCACAAATATTGCACGACATCACCATTCGTGCTTTACACTCTTCCTCACCAAAACAAAGATCAATAACAACAGAGATACAAAAATATCATAAATCAGTCTTACTTCAACATTTAATGCCGCAATATCGATCTCAACCTTGAGCCAATACTCAAGAATTACCAAATTCCAGTAAAACAGGATAAGAGATGTCCAACATATCAATTGGCTAGGCTAAATATGAACAAGTTAATTAAAGACTACAACAGTTACAACAATAGTACTCACTTGCGTGCTATGACTCGACAACAACGTATAGGTGCTCGTCACCTCACTTATACATTGTACTCAACAACCAAACACGCAACAAATAGTCAAACAACACCTAATCCCTCAAGCTAAAGTTAGACACGACACTTACCTCGATCTGCAGGTCACTCACTGCTCAAGTACCACCTTTCCTCTGGAATTCACCTCCAACCCACTCGTATCTAGTCATAATTAGCTTAATAACATCAATTATCGCTACAGAAATCATTCGCAATACAAAATTATAGATTTTCTAAATTTCCCCCCAAAAAAGTCAAAAATCGACCCCGGGCCATCTTGGTCAAAAATCGAGGTTAAGACCAAATTTCGTTCACCCATTCACCCCCGAGCCCGAATACGTAATTAATTTCGAAATCTGAACCCAAATTGAGGTCAAATTTCCAATTTCCGAAAAATTCCCTACTTCTACCCAAAACCCCCAATTTCTACCATGAAATTCCTAGATTTTAGGTTGAAATCTTGTAAAATAAAGTAAAAGATTGAAAGAAACGAGTTAAGGAACACTTACCTATGATTTGGGGAAGAAAATGTTTTTGAAAAATCGCCCTAGGTCTCCTATCCTTTTGAAAATAAGAAGAAAATGGCTAGAGTCCGAATTAAATGAACTCACTACCCAGCGACCTTCGCACGTGCGGTGCTTTGGTCGCACGTGCGGACCTGACGTCCGCTTCTGCGGAAAAGGACTGGGCCAACTGGGTCCGCACCTACGGAGGGTTCCGCTTCTACGGTCTTGCTCCTGCGGAGAGAAGTCTGCATCTACGGAGAAATGAATTCCAATTCTGTGTCGCACCTGCGGGGCTATCGCTCGCACCTGTGACTAAAGGCTCGCAGTTGCGAGCGCACAAGATCTGGTGCACCGACAACCTTGTTGAGGTTTGAACTCAACTCGCGCATCACTCGAATGGCACCCGAGCCCTCGGGGCTCCAAACCGAATATGCACACAAGTCTAAAAATATCATACGGACTTGCTCGTGCGATCAAATCGCAAAAATAATACCTCGAACTACGAATTTAACACCAAAACACGTGAAATTCTCAAGAACACTTTAAAATTTCTATTTTCTTAACCGAAGGTCCGAAACACATCTAATCAGTTCCGTTCACAGACAAGGTTTAAATATCATAACAGACTTGTACTGGGCTACAGAACAAAAATACGGACTCGATATCATCAAGATCAAACATTATGCAAATTCTTCAAAATCATTAATTTTCAGTAATTCAATTTTAGTCAAATATCCATTTCTCGAGCTAGGGATCTCATAATTTGATTCCAGGCATACGCCCAGATCCCATATTTTACTACAGACCCACCAGGTCCGTCGAAATATAGGTTCGGGTCTGTTTACTCAAAATATTGACCGAAGTCAACTAAAATAACTTTTAAATGCCAAAAATTATTATTTCTTCAATTTTCCACATAAAGGCTTTTCGGAATTTCGCCCGGACTACGTACGCCAATCGAGGAGGATAAAAATAAGTTTTTTAACGCTAACAAGCACAGAATAGAGTCCTAAAACACAAGATGACCCCTTTGGGTCATCACAATCTCCACCTCTAAAACAAACGTTCGTCCTCAAACGAACATAGAAAAGTACCTGAACAAACGAACAAGTGGGTATATCTACTCCGCATATCCGACTCGGACTCCCAAGTAACTGCCTCGACAGGCTGACCTCTCCACTGCACTCGAACTGAGGGATAACTCTTCGACCTCAACTAACGAACTTGCCGGTCTAGAATGGTTACCGGCTGCTCCTCATAAGTCAGATCCTTGTCCAACTGGACAGAGCTTAAATCTAATACGTGGGACGGGTCACCATGATACTTCTGGAGCATGGACACATGAAATACTAGATGAACTGCTGATAATCCCGGAGGCAACGCAAGTCTATAAGCCACCTCCCTCACTCTCTCGAGAATCTCAAAAGGCCCGATATACCTAGGGCTCAACTTTCCCTTATTTCCAAATCTCATAACACCCTTCATGGGCGATACCCAAAGCAATACTCTCTCCCCGACCATGAATTCCACATCACGTACTCTACGGTCGTCATAACTCTTTTGCCTGGACTGAGTTGTACGAAGTCGATCCTGTATAATCTTGACCTTGTCCAAGGCCTCCTGTACTAACTCTTTACCTAACAACCGGCCCTCCCCCGGCTCAAACCACCCAACTGGTGACCTGCACCGTTTACCATATAATGCCTCATAAGGATCCATCTGAATGCTCGACTGGTAGCTGTTATTGTAGGCGAACTATGCAAGGGGCAAAAATTGATCCCACGATCCTCCGAAGTCTATAACGCAAGCACAAAACATATCCTCCAAGATCTGAATAGTACGCTCAGACTGCCCGTCCGTCTGAGGATGGAATGATGTGCTCAGCTCAACCCCGTACCCAACTCACGCTGTACTGCCCTCCAAAAGTGAGAGGTAAACTGCGTACCTCGATTAGAAATGATATACACGGGTACACCGTGAAGACGGACGATCTCCCGAATATAAATCTCTGCCAACCGCTTCGAGGAATAGGTAACTGCCACAGGAATGAAGTGCGCTGACTTAGTCAGCCTATCCACAATGATCCATACAGCGTCAAACTTCCTCTGAGTCCGTGGGAGTCCAACAATAAAGTCCATAGTGATACGCTCCCACTTTCACTCAATAATCTCCATCTGCTGAAGCAAACCACCGAGCCTCTGGTGCTCATACTTCACATGCTGACAATTCAGGCACCGAGCCACATAAGAAACTATATCATTTTTCATCCTTCACCACCAATAATGCTGCCTCAGGTCCTGGTACATCTCTGCGGTGCCCGCGTGAATAAAATACCGAGAATTGTGAGCCTCCTCAAGGATCAACTCACGAAGCCCATCAACATTAGGCACGCATACGCAACCCTGCATCCTCAAAACGCTATAATCTTCCACGGTAACCTGCTTGGTACCACCGTGCCGAACTGTGTCCCTAAGGACCATCAATTGCGGTTCATCATACTGTCGATCTCTAATACGCTAAAACAAGGAAAACCGAGCGACTATACAAACTAGAGCACGCCTGGGCTCTGAAATATCCAACCTCACAAATTGATTGGCCAAAGCCTGAACATCTGAAGCTAGCGGTCTCTCACCGAATGGAATGAACGCAAGGCTGCCCATACTCACTGCCTTCATACTCAATTCATCGGCCACCACATTGGCCTTTCCCGGATGATACAATATGGTGATATCATAGTCTTTCAATAGCTCTAACCACCTCTTTTGCCTCAAATTGAGATCCTTTTGCTTGAACAAATACTGAAGGCTGCGGTGATCCGTGAAAACCTCACATGACACGCCATATAGATAGTGCCTCTAATTCTTCAGCACGTGAACAATGGTTGCAAACTCTAAATCATGAACATGGTAATTCTTCTCATGAACCTTCAACTGCCGAGACGCGTGTGCAATCACCCTGCCTTCCTGCATCAATACCGCTCTGAGCCCAACACGGGAGGCATCACAATACACCGTGTAAAATCTTGAACCTAATGGTAACACCAACATCAGTGATGTAGTCAAAGCTGTCTTGAGCTTCTGAAAGCTCGCCTCACACTCGTCCGACCATCTGAATGGGGCCCCCTTCTGGGTCAACCTGGTCAATAGGCTGATATAGATGAAAACTCCTCCACAAATCGACGTTAATAACCCACCAAACCCAAGAAGCTCCTGATCTCCGTAGTTGAAATGGGTCTAGGCCAGTTCTTGACTACCTCAATCTTCTTAGGATCTACCCGAGTTCCCTCTGCTGATACGATGTGACCCAAGAAAGCGACTGAATCCAACCAAAACTCGCACTTCGAAAATTTAGCATACAACTGGTTGTCCCTCAAAGTCCGGAGCACTACCCTGAGGTGTTTCTCATGCTCCTCCTTACTGCGGGAGTATATCAAAATGTCATCAATAAACACAATCACAAAGGAATCCAGATAAGGCTTGAACACTCGGTTCATCAAGTCCATAAATGATGTGGGGGTATTGGTCAACCCAAAGGACATCACCAGAAACTCATAGTGCCCATACCACATCCAAAAAGCTGTCTTAGGGACATCGGACGCCCTAATATTCAACTAATGGTAGCCAGATCTTAAGTCAATCTTCGAAAACACCTTGGTACCCTGAAGTTGATCAAATAAATCATCAATCCTCGGCAACGAATACTTATTCTTGATTTTGACTTTGTTCAAATGCCAATAATCTATACACATCCTCATAGACCCATCCTTCTTCTTCACGAAAAAAACCGGCGCACCCCAGGGAGAGTCACTAGGTCTAATAAAGCCCTTATCAAGAAAATCCTGCAATTGTTCCTTCAATTCTTTCAACTCTGGGGGGGGGGGGGGGCATCCGATATGGCGGAATAGAAATGGGTTGAGTACCCGGAGCCAAGTCAATACAAAAGTCAATATCCCCGTCGGGTGGCATCCCCGACAGGTCTGCAGGAAATACCTCAGGAAACCACTAACCACATGCACAAAATCCATAGAGGGAATCTCAACGCTAGAATCACGAACATAAGCCAAATAGTCCAAACACCCCTTCTCAACTATACGTCGAGCCTTACGATAAGAAATAACCCTGTTGGAAGAATGACCAGGAGTCCCTCTCCACTTTAATCGAGGCAACCTCGGCAAGGCTATTGTGACTGTCTTGGCGTGATAATTCAAGATAGCGTGATAGGGTGACAGACAATCCATGGCCAATATAACATCAAAATAAACCATATCAATGAGTAGAAGATCTACACTGGTCTCACGACTCCAAATAGTGACCACACACGAACAATACACAAAATCTACAATAATAGCATCCTTCACGAGCGTGAGTATATAGGGGCACTCAATGAATCATGGGGCACAACCAAATATGAAGAAAAATAAGATGACACATATGAGTAAGTAGACCCCGGGTCAAATAGAATTGAAGCAACTCTACTGCAAACTGAAACAGTACCTATGATAACAACATCGGAAAACTCAGCCTCAGGTCTGGATGGAAAGGCATAACATCGGGGATGGGCCCCACCACCCTGAACCATGTCTCTAGAACGACCTCTAACTGGTAGGCCTCCACCACTAACAATCTGGACCCTACCTATGGCTACCTAACCCCTACCTCTGGCTGGCTGGGCAGGCGGTGCAGTATCTGGTGCCGGAACCATGGCACGAGAACTCTGGTACTGTGAACTACTCGACGCATGAGGGCAATATCTAGCAATGTGCCTCGGGTCACCACAAGTATAACATGACCTCGGCTGCGGAAATGCTGGGTCAGAAAACTGACCATGTCGACCCGAATAACCACCCTGAAAACTCTGAAGAGGAGGTGCACTGATAGGAGCTGGTGGTGCACTGTAGGCTAGCTAATCGGAATAAGGCACATGAGGGCCACGACCACCTGGGCACCGTGGGATGCTTGGAGTGATGAATGAAATGGCTTGGGAGGATGGCCTCTACCATAAGTACCCCCACCTTCAGATGAGGCACCGCTGAATCCTCCAGAATGGCGAGGTCTCTTGTTTGACCCCTGACCTCCCTGTCCAAGAACCATCTCAACTCTGGTGACATTAGTCGCATCCTATAAAGAAATCTCACTCCCTTTCTCCTTAGCCATCTACAATCTGATAGGCTAAGCAAGACCCTCAATAAACCTCCTCACCCTCTCTCTCTCTCTCTCTCTCTCTCTCTCTCTCTCTCTGTGTGTGGGGGGGGGAGCAAAAGAATAGCATGACGGTCCAAGTCCACAAAACGAGTCTCATATTGAGTAACAGTCATGCTTCCCTGTTGAAAACGCTCGAACTGACGACGACGCTCCTCTCTCAAGGTGATAGGCAGAAACTTCTCTAAGAAGAGATGTGAGAACTGGTCCCAAGTGAGAGCAGGCGACCCAACATTGTGGTCAATAAATAATCTCCCCACCATTTCTTGGCAGAATTAGTCATCTGAAAAGCAGCAAAGTCGACTCCATTGGTCTCCAATATACCTATGTTCTGAAGAACCTCATGACAGTTATCAAGGTATTTTTTGGGGTCCTCTGAAGTGGCACCACTGAAATAAACTGGGAAAAGCTTGGTAAACCTATCCAATATCCACAAGGCCTCGGAGGACATAGCTGACCCATCACCGGGCGGTGCTGCAGCAACCGGCTGAACTAATCCAACTGGATGGGCTGCTGGGGTGTGAAACTGGGGAGCCATCTGCTCCAGAGTGTGGGTGGCAGGAGTCTGGGCTCCTCCTCCATCCCGAGATACGGCTGGTGCCATGGGGAATGCGCCAGTCTGGGCCTCACTCTCCATAAGGCCCACTAATCGGACCAAGGCATCCTGAAGCATCAGGGTGGCAATAAACACTTCTGGGACCTGAGCTGGTTCGGGCGGAACGGTCTGAGATGGAACCTCCTCGTCAAACTCTACCCGAGGCTCCGCAACTGGAGCTTCTGCTCGGGCCCTAGGCTGAGCCCTGCCCCTGCCTTGGCCTCGACCTCTACCCCTCGTAGGAGCTGTTGTTGGAGGATCCGACTGCTGATCAGCGGAAGAAGCGGTACGTGTCCTTGCCATATGCGAGAGAATAAGAATAGGAGAGTTCAATCAGTATTGAGATAACAAAAATCGCACGACATAGTTGAATAAAAGTGAACTTGTTCCTAACTTTATAGCCTCTGTAGATAAGTACAGACGTCTCCGAACCGATCCCCCAGACTCTACTAAGCTTGTCCGTGAATTGTGAGACCTAAGCAACCTAGGGCTCTGATACCAACTTGTCACGACTCGAATTCCCACCGTCGGGACCGTGATGGCGTCTAATGCTGCACTTGCTAGGCAAGCCAACATTAGAGATTTACAGCATAAAAATCCTTAAAAACTTGCGAAAATTACTACGATTCAACACATGATAATAAAATAAGAAACGAAAAATCCATAACAACACCGCACATAATATATATATATATATATATACAATTGTTTCTGAACCAAAGAAAACATTAAATGAACATATAGGAGGGGACTTCAGGAATCTGCGGTCGTCGACAAATATACCTTGGGTCTCCGGATAAGGAAGTCAACAGTAAAGCTCGGAATCAACTTGGACTGACACTTGGATCTGCACAGAAAGTGTAGAGTGCAACATCAGTACAACTGACCTAATGTACTGGTAAGTGTCGAGCCTAACCTCGGCGAAGTAGTGACGAGGCTAGGACAAGACACCCACATATAACCTGTATAGATAATCATACTAGTGGTAACAACAGTAATAAAAGAAATAAAGCAGGAAATAATGGGAAGGGGACATACAACGGGGGTTCACATCATAAGGAATGAGAAACAATGATAAGACTGAATTAAACAATAAGCCACAAACAAATTAAGCAAATAAAACAGCAAAGGAAAACTGCACGGCATCACCCTTCGTGCTTTTACTCTCAACCTCACCAAATAAATAATTAGAACGGCACGACATCACCCTTCATGCATTAACTCTCTCATAACATAACACGGCATCACCCTTTGTGCATTGTCACTCACAAAACATGGCACGACATCACCTTTCGTGCATTAACACTCACACACAAACATTGCACGACATCACCCTTCGTGCTTTACACTCTTCCTCACCAAAACAAAGATCAATAGAAAAAGAGATACAGAAATATCATAAATCAATCTTACTTCAATAGTTAATGCCAAAATATCGATCTCAACCTTGAGTCAATACTCAAGAATTACCAAATTCTAGTAAAACGGGATAAGATATGTCCAACATATCAATTGGCTAAGCTAAATATGAACAAGTTAATTGAAGACTACAACAGTTACAACAATAGGACTCACTTGCATGCTATGACTCGACAACAACGTATAGGTACTCGTCACCTCACCTTATTCATTGTACTCAACAACCAAACACGCAGCAAATAGTCAAACAACACCTAATCCCTCAAGCTAAAATTAGAAACGACACTTACCTCGATCCGCAGGCCACTCACTGCTCAAGTACCGCCTTTTCTCTGGAATTCACCTCCAACCCACTCGTATCTAGTCATAATTAGCTTAATAACATAAATTATCGCTACAGAAATCATTCTCAATACAAAATTATATTTTCCAAATTTTCCCCCAAAAAATAAAAAATCGACCCTGGGCCTGCTTAGTCAAAACTCGAGGTTCAGACCAAAATCCGTTCACCCATTCAACCCCGAGCCCAAATACGTAATTAGTTTTGATATCCGACCCCAAATTGAGGTCCAATTTCCAATTTCCCAAAAATCTCTAATTATACCCAAACCCCCCAATTTCTACCGTGAAATTCCTAGATTTTAGGTTGAAGTCTTGTAAAAAGAAGCAAAAGATTGAAAGAAAAGGACTAGGCCCACTGGGGCCGCACCTGCGGATAGGGTTCCACTTCTGCGGTCCCGCTCCTGCGGAGAGAAGTCCTCATCTGTGGAGAAATGAAGTCCAGGCATGTGTCGCGCATGCGAGGCTATTGCTTGCACATGCGAGCTCGCACCTGCGACCAAAGGCTCGCATGTGCGGGCACACTAGATCTGGTGCACCAGCAACCTTGTTGAGGTTTGAACTCAACTCGCGCATCGCTCGAATAGCACCCGAGCCCTCGGGGCACCAAACCAAACATGCACACAAGTCTAAAAATATCATATGGAATTGCTCGTGCGATGAAATCGCCAAAATAACACCTCGAACTACGAATTTAACACCAAAACACATGAAATTCTCAAGAACACTTTTAAAAATTTATTTTCTCAACCGAAGGTCTGAAACACGTCAAATTAGTTCCCTTTCTCACCAAATTTTACAAACAAGATTTAAATATCATAATGAACCTGTACCGGGCTCGGAAGAAAAATACGGACCCTATACATCAAGATCAAACATTAAGCAAATTCTTCAAAATCATTAATTTTCAGTATTTCAATTTTAGTCAAAATTTCATTTCTCGAGCTAAGATCTCGAAAATCGATTCCGGGCATATGCTCAGATCCCATATTTTACTACGGACCCATCGGGACCGTCGAAACACGGGTCCGTATCCGTTTACTCAAAACGTTGACCTAAGTCAACCAAAATCACTTTGCCAAAAAATATTATTTCTTCAATATTCCACATAAAGGGTTTCCAGAATTTCGCCCGGACTACGCATACAAATTGAGGAGGATAATAATAAAAGTTTTAAGGCTAACGAGTGTAGAATAGAGTCCCAAAACACTAGATGACCCCTTTGTATCATCACATGATATGTACTTACTTTAAAGAAAAGGAACCGGTTCATATTTTGTTATATGGAGTTTCGTTTTATTTGTAATATATTTCACATATCATATTCCAGTTAATATTTTTTCTTTCTTAAACAAAAGAAACTTTGACATTGTTCTAAAAATAAAATACACTCCGTATTTGACCTTTTAGAATAACAATAATGTATTAATCGTCTTCAAATATTAGAAACTTTCTCATTCAATAAGAAGTCTCTTCAACGAAATATTCAAATATTTATTTCTATAATTTAAAGAGATCAAAATTCTTGATTCTTTTCTTACTTTACATGTTTAAAAAAAATAGTTTCACCTATATTATTCTATTAGAATTTGAAGAATAAAAAAGAATAAGTAAGTTTTTTCTAAATATTTTACAATATACTTTAAAATGCAATAAAGTGTTTTATTATCGCGCGAAATGCGGACAAGTTAACTAGTTACTATTATATAATTGGTTGACATAGATTTAGAAATATGTTCTGGTGTCTATATGTTACTTAGCTTCAGAAACTAGCTATTTAGATGTTAATCGTTGATACGAGTAATGATGCTCTGTAATGTTCTCATCTATCTTATTGTCGTTTTTTAATTATCTTAGCTAGGTTGATTATTAGATTGTTGTAAAATATGGATTACCAGCCAACTTTCTTCCCTCCTTCTCTTCCTTTCGCTAGCGTCCTCAGTGCCAAACTAATGAAATCTAATGCAACATTCAGTCAACTCGCTAAAAAGATCACATTAATTACTCTTTTGTCCCCACTATAGAACTAAAACAAAAAAAATTAAATGAGGAAGAACGATAGTAAGAGTCTAGTAATTAGTGGATCAATTGACAAATTAAAGTACTTGAAAAAGTCTGCAAGATAAAATAAAAAACTGACATGTTTTGCATAGATGGTCAACTCCACCCATAACGTTCGACACAAAAGGAAAATAAAAAGGACAACAGAAGCAATACTAAAACAACAAAAGGACTCAAAACATAAACCCTAAACCAAAGCCAAATGTCAACAAACATACGACAACAACAACGAAACATAGCAAATTAAAGCCTCCAACCATAACATGGCCATCAAAACCTAAAGCCTTAGCTCTAAGTCAAGCTCCTCAACCTCCTCTTCAACCTTCTTCTTCCCATTAGTCTTATCAGCAGTAATAGTACTGGTACTCCCAGTGGATGACTGTGTTGATTCTTCACGCCTAGCAGCCACATTTTTAAAATAATTCAAGCGACTCTGATACAAAGCCAGTTGATTTTCAAGGTGGGCGATAGGGTCCGGGCCCTGAACAAGCAAAGGAGTCGCAGGTGCAGGTGAAGCAGCAAGAGGCACTTGCACTGTCGGCTGCGATCGAATAATTGACCGTGGCCTGCCACGAGGGCGGGCGACAGGGGCCGGGGTTGGGGTTGGGGCCTTAACGAGCAAAGGAGTAGCGAGTGCAGGTGCAGCAGCAAGAGGTGCCTGCACCATCGGCTGTGGTCGAATAATTGACCGTGGCCTGCCACGAGGGCGGGCAACAGGTGCAGGGGCCGGGGCTTGAACGAGCAAAGGAGTGGTGGGTGCAGGTGCAGAATCAAGAGGCGCCTGCACCATCAGCTGCGGTCCAATAATTGACCGTGGCCTGCCACGAGGGCGGGCAATAGGGGCCGGGGCCGGGACTTGAACTAGCAAAGGAGTGGCGGGTGCAGGTGCAGTAGCAAGAGGCGCCTGCATCATTGGCTGCGGTCGAATAATTGATCGTGGCTTGCCACAACGAAGAGCGACGGGGGTCGGGGCCTTAGCAAGCAAAGGAGTGGCGAGTGCAGGTGTAGGTGTAGGTGCAGGTGCAACAGCAAGAGGCAAGGCCGGGGCCGGAAGTAAAGGAATGGCAGGTGCAGGTGCAGCAGCAAGAGGCAGGGCCAGGGACTGAGAAAGCAAAGGAGTGGCGGGTGCAGGTGCAGGTGCAACAGCAAGAGGTAGGGCCGAGGCCTGAGCAAGCAAAGGAGTACTGTCGGGTGCAGGTGCAGCGGCAGGAGGCACCTGCACCGTCGGCTGCGGTTGAATAACTGACTGTGGCCTACCACGAGGAGGGCTGACAGGGGCCGGGATCAGGGACTGATCAAGCGGAGGAGTGGCGAGTGCAACAGCAAGAGGCTCCTGCACCATTGGCTGCGGTTCAAAGAACGTTCGTGGCTTGCCCCGACCACCGTTGCGTATAGTGATGGACTTGTTGTTACGAGCAATGAAAAGGTTAAGGTCAGGGAGATAATCAGGTGGCAAGAGAAACTTGTGGTGGTGACCTTTTACCCAAGTCCCTTGAACCTTATGGAGGTGTTGGTGTCCCGCTAAGGCCTGGCTTGACGAGAAGAGTTTACGGCAATTATCGCAGCGGTAAACTACTATCCCTTGGTTGGTTATCTTGTGGTTATGGGGTTCTTGAGCCATTATGCTTAATTATCAGTGGCTGCAATTTCTTGGGAGATAAAAAAGAAGTGTTTTTTAGAATAAGAAAAAATTTCCTTGCTTTGATGATTTAGTGAGGAAGAAGTGAAGAAATGCAAACGAAATATAAAGGGTAAGAATGCATGATAAGATGGTAACAATATTTGCATATATACTCGAAACATGGTGAGTAGTTACATGTATTAATATTAATTAAGGTTAAGGGATAATATTGGAATCGTTTTTCAAAAACAACTCACATTTTACATGTTTTAGATTATGTAAACCTGTTAGGCAATGATATTTGTTCTTCTTTTGCTATTAGGCTCGTAAACTTAAGCAAAAAAGAATCTGAAAGAAAGAACAAAAATTCAAAAGCGTGAAAATTTTAATATTGATATCAGATTTCTTACTATCTTCACATACTTCTCACGTTTGACCATTATTCTTATTCTTTTTTCTGAGGTGGTTGACGTGTATCATATCTGTATATAGCTAGGTCAGCTAGTAACGGTCCTCTTCTTTTTTTGTTTTTCGTCAAGGAAAATAGCATTTAACTTTATTTTCTTATATTCATCCCTTAGAGTATGAATTTAAATGGAACTATAGAACAACCAATGCCAGATTAGCACATCTCGGACATACGGGCAGAAATAACCTTAAAACATATGTTAGTGTCTGTTTATAAAGGAGTGTTCACATTTAGTTAAATTTGATTTTCACCGAAAAAAATCAAATCAAACTATATATGAGTTTGTTATTATATACAGAAACCAAAAGGAATCAATTGAAAGTAACATAATGAATTGAGATGAAAGTAAAAAAGTAGAGTTTGGGAACGCACATTTTGGTTTACATGTAATGTTATTAACAATGAGAAATGATTTAATTATTCTAGCTTGATGAAAATGAACTTGTGAGATGCGATGACTTTCCTTCAATCTTTCCAATATTAGTTGAAAATCCATAAATAATATTACATATATGATTTATATTTGCAATCCAATATTCTTATTTAGGAATGAAACAACAATAGATGAACAATATATACTAGACTCGTATATATAGTAGAAAATATGTAAATACAAATTTAAAAAGAAGGAGAAGTAGAAGGTGAATAATACAGTCATACATATAGTAGAAAATGTAAATACAAAAAAGTAGAATATAATCTTTGCACAACACACATAAAAAAGTTTTAAAATCGTCAAAGCTAAACTCCTACAAATTAATTAATGTTGTTTATACATATGTCCATATATACAATTTCAATGGTATTTTTCAGCAATTTCCATCAAACGAGAGCAGAATTCTTGAGTTTTAGAGAACATAACCATATGATCTGAACCTAAAATAACTTTCACATCTTGTGGTGGATTCTTCTCAATCATCCATCGTTGAACATCTGCCTTCATTGACAGATCTTGGCTGCACATAATGTAGACTCTTGGAATCGAACCATACTTTTCTTTGGTGAATTCTGCTTCTTTTAACACTTCAGGATCGTGGAACATTGGAGTGTGTCGCATCAACAACGAAGCAAGGATCATATCCTGAGAAGAAGAAAACGCAACTCCTGATAATTAATGCAATATTCTTTTATTTGTGTTATTTTCTTCGATCGACTTACTCAAAATATTAGAGAGTACTGAGATGATGATAATATTTTATTGAATTATAAGGCCCTCTCATCTAAAAGATTTTACGTTTATTTATATTTGATTATATTTTTAATAAACTTCGTCATGTGGTGTCTTAATTCTTTGAACAAACTAGACATGTGACTGATGAGAGGCTGACAATAAGACTTAAATTAGTGATATCTTCTCTAAATATATCATGTTAAAATTTACGGTCATCTCTCGTTTAGAAGTTTAATTAAATTGTTAAAAAACCATACTTTTATTTATTTAGTTAGTTCTTTCTTTGCAACAAGCATAGCGGCAACACAACACCAATAAGTGTAATGATAATATTTTTTTATTCCAAAAGTCTTTTTATTTTGACCTGCATAAAATATTATTTATACGGCACATAGATTGTTTTTCTAAAAGCATTAGATGATACTTTGAAGAATTATTGATAAAATACAAAATGTGTAAAGTGCACTAACCTCAGCTCTCGAGTATTGGTACATCTTTGACGACAGAAAATTAGAGCCGAAGTATACAGCCGTTGGGGGCTTATCAGTACCATTATCAAATTTGTATTTGTTGTCCTTGAGAAAATCCAACCCTTGATTTGACTGCAAATTGAGCAATAAAAGGAAAACAATTAGGAGAAACCAAAATTAGAAGAAAATAATATTTTTTCCAAAATTTAATTCTCAATAAACGTTTACCATCTTGAACTACTTTGTGTCTGCCTGTCTGGCTTAGTTTATGATTATGTATTAAATTATACAACAGTTTTAACTCAAAACGTATTCAGTGTTACAATACTTATACTTAATAACTACCTAGTATAATTTATCCTGAATAGTCCATAATGGCAAGACTGTTTGTTAAGAGCTTATTTTGAAAAGCTATTAAGTATAATTACAAGTATGACTTGTTTATCTCGCCAAGTAATTACTTGATCAACATGAAATTAAATAGAATTGGAGAGTCTCAAGGGGAGGTGAAAATTGGTGGCAATTACACTATGTAATTATAAGGTTACCTTTTAATTTCTTTCCTTTTTGTTTTTATTTTAATTTATTTTCTTTATAACTTTTTATTTTCATTATTTTGTAATTTATTTTTATTTTAATTGTTTTCTTTTATTTTATGTTTCATTTCTTTTTAAATTTTAATTATATTTTCTTTATATTTTATTTCCGTATATCTTTACTTCTTGGTATTCCATCTAATTGGTCGTATATTTTATTTCTTATTTGTTTTATTTTCTTCACTCATCATAGTTGTGTTATTATTCTAGTTTTTCAACTATGCCACCTAATATTAGAATCACAAGTCATTAACAAACCCGACATATAATGAGTGATGTCATTAAAGTAGAATTTCGTTGTTGAATGAGGTTATAAACTTATTGTGTTTCTAATCTTAAGTTGTATTGGAACTTATTTTTATTATGTTGGAATTTGATATATGTTAAAGTGTTTCTTTAGGGAGGGGGGGGGGGGGGATTTTGAAATTGTATTATATTTATGGTTCCAATTTAATTATTTTAATAGTACTGGCTTGTTATTTCACAATGCATGTTGTTCATTTTTTAGTAGAATTGATAGATTAGTATTGTCAAATATTTGCATAATGTTATGACGTTATATTTATAAATATTTATTTATTTTATCAAACATGCATTTAATAATGTTCTTATAAAACATATGTTTTTATAATTAATTAAGCTAAATATTATTAATTTGAAAAGTATATATCTATATTATTTTTACAATGATAATTATAAATATGACTACCAATTAGTGTATATTCAAGAAAAAATATGCATCTTAAATACCAAATCTAATATCATTTATAAAAATTATTTATATGCATTAATTTATTATATTAACTTTTAAGTTCGATAATTACTTCATTTAAAATTTAATCTAATTGTGTAATTATATTTGTGCAACCAAACAATACGCTTGTAATTTCACTGTAATTATGTCATGACATACAAGCAGGTCGTCGTAATTAGTAGGCTATGTAATTACTAGGTTGTGCAATTACTACCCTAATAATTACGAGAACTAAAACAAAGTTTAACGCAAATGACATAGATAATCAAGCAACAATTTACCTAGAACAACCTTATATAAAAAACGTTCTACTGAATTTATCGAACAAAATAAAGTAAGAAAAAGAGAATACATATACCTGTTGAATGATGTGTGAGAAAGGGAAATCAGGGCCAGGCATGTAAGCAGCAACAAAAACAGCAGCAGCAATTTTCTGTGGGAACTTTTCCATGGCAAGGGAAATGGCAAGTCCACCCATGCCATGGCCAACTAGAATCAGTCGATCGTCCGGCGGAAGAAGCTCGACGACGTGCATCAACGGCTCAACATAGTCGGAGAGAGACTTGACTTGTTCCGATTCCTTATAGTGGACGCCGGAGGCAGCCAAGTCAAGAGCAGTGGCCTTGTAACCTAAGGATATCAACGTTGTTATTACCTTGTACCAACACCATGCTCCGTGTCCTAAACCATGGACAAACACGAAATGTGTCTTCATTACACGCCTTTGGCCTTTCTCCATATATGTGAATTTCTATAATTAATAGTAGTAAAGATCCAAATGGGTGTCAAAGTTTGATCAAAGAAAAGTTTGTCTAAGTTAATATATACTTCATTTAGCTCTTAGTTTGTCTAAGTTAATGACAGACTTTTTCTTCTATTTAACATAATTAAGAAAAGAAAAAAAGAAAGAAAACCGAAGAAGATTAGGCTATAAATTAGTAGTATTATTTTCAGAAAGTGTTGACGAGCTGATTATTAACTCTTTCTTTACTAGTTAGTGGCTATGATGTAGTGTTATCTATATATGTTAAAATAATTACTAATTATTAAACCCAAAGAATATAAGGGTAACGTGTCATTGATGAATTTATTAGTCAAGAGGCACTATATATATGGCTTTATATATAAACAATTGTTGATGAATGATCGGATGTATTCTATTTTGATGATCTAACAAACTTTCATGTAAAAAACAAGATAAAAGACCTGATATGTGGCCATCACAATCAGTCAGTTTCAACTCAAGGAATTCTGGACAGTGTACTGTTGAACTCATAAGAAACAACTGAGGGACATGATCCCTTGACAGTCTCACAGACGAAAGTACAAGTCAACTTTACAGTTGTAAAAGCTGTGACAGAAAAGTGACTGTCTGCAACTGTACACACTACAGTGCAGTAACAGTGCATCGGTCACTTCTCATTGGTTGTGAAGTGTACTTTCAAGATATGGGCATCCTTCTTGGAGTGTCCTAGGGATATAATATCTTGTTTGGAGACAAACAAGACACTTACTTGAGCATTAACTAAAAACATTCTCTCAAGCATTGAAGAGGGCTCTAGCATTGAAGACTCAAGTGTGTCAAGAGCAAGAAGATAACTCCACTAAGAAGGACCAGTTCACCTTGTGTCGTTAGTGTCCTTAGTTGAATTGTAATCTTGCATTTTGTTTTCATTGTATTCCATTTACTTTTGTAGAAGCACTGTGTTAGGAATCTCTCGACCATAAACTTCTTGTGTTTCTGTAGTGACTAGTGTAGTCACAAGTGAAAAGTCTTTGTAACTAGAGAGTGACAAAGTGGCTTGTAATAGTGATTACAAGTTAGAGTGTTAAAGTCTTTGTAAGAAGTTCATTACAAAGTGGCTTGTAATAGTTTAAATTACAAGTTAGTGAACTTGAAATCCTATAAGTGTAGGTCGTGGTTTTTGTCCCCTTGAGTGGGATTTTTCCACGTAAAAATTCCTTGTCTCTTTTACTTGCTTTCTTAGTGTACTCCTCTGTGGGAACTAGTAGAGGACCAGGTATCTCTACAGTTTGGTGGACTCATTGAAACTATCAATTGGTATCAGAGCAGGCACTTTCTAAATGGTTAACACCTAGAAAGGATCTGTAATGGCTGCTCCACCAAACTTTGAAGAAGGACAATCAACATATCGACCTCCTAGATTCATCAGTCAGTACTATGGGTGGTGGAAAACCCGTATGCATGACTTTATAATGGCTGAAGATTATGAGTTATGGGACATCATCTGTGATGGTCCTCATGTTCCTATGCATAAGGTTGGAGAGGCAGGTCTGCTGGTGCCAAAGACCAGGAAGGATTTCGACGATGCTGACAGGAAAGCAGTGGAAAAGAACTTTCGTGCAAAGAAAATTCTGGTATGCGGTATAGGACCTGACGAGTACAACAGGATCTCAGCATGCAAATCAGCCAAAGAAATTTGGGAAGCCCTACAAACAGCGCATGAAGGAACGACACAAGTGAAGCAGTCCAAGATTGACATGCTCACTACTGAGTATGAACTGTTCAGGATAAGGGACGATGAATCCATACAGGATATGCATACTAGATTTACTTCCATCATTAATGAGCTTTATCGCGCCCCCTTTTTTCCCTTCAGCGGAGATCGGGTTCATGACATTATGACAACTCCTTTTGAAGGAAGAGGGTTAAAAAGAAGAGTCGCCACCTAACGATTTTAAGGTGCGTTAGGGCACCTAGAGTAATTAACTCATGAGACTAGTTTGCATTACCAGAGATTGGGTAAGGGCTTGAATTTATCTCGAGGGGAAGGTGTTAGGCACCGCTCAGGATCCACAACTGTGGTTCCCGGCCAAATGGTTTTCGTGAATTTGTACAATAAGAAAATAACAAGTAAAGGCTCAAAGAAGAGGGGATTTCAAATAAGCATTGAAGTTATTAAATTTCGAAAGAACTAATAAAAACATTTGAGAGAAAAGATATCCTAGGTTTAAACAATATGGATCACATGAATGCAATACCTGATAGACACTCCTCAGAGAGGGGCTACATGTGGTATTAGCACACCGGTCATTATATCCATATTCTACCCTTTCCCACCCTATGAAGGTAAGTAAAATGTGTGTTGGTCACGAACTCTATTGTGTGCTATTAACCGTCCCATCCTATCAGTCTCGGAGGAGGCTAGGACTACTATCCTAAAAGGAGGTACTAGGCTGACCCCTAGGTTTAAAGGACAAGATTCTAAGCGACAAGCAAAGACAATTAGGACTGCAAATAAGGGGAAAACAAATAAGAGCAGATATGAGGCCCAGTATTCCTCCACATGTTATGCACATAATTAGCACGACTCAAACACAAGTAAGGCCTTTTTAACTTCAGAACCTAAGGCATGATATCTAGGCGAGAATGCAATAGCGAGGCAGTTTTATTACTGAATTTTAGAGAAGGAATTTTACTAATTTCTGAATACTGATTTTAACTTATTATTAGTCAAACAATATGTATAAAGGAATATACTTTCAATTCTTAACAAATTTAGCACCTAAGGCTTTCCTAGGCGTACTGATTACCTTAAAAAAGTTGCTCAAGTCCTACTGTTCTAGGCGCCCAGATTTTAGGAAAATAATTAGCAAATATAGGTGAGTCTGTTTCAATCCTTAACCAGTCTAGGGGGTGCTTAGACGAATACAAATGTAGTCCTAGGAGGCATGATATCTAATGCAAAAGAAAAATGCAAAAATGATGCAAGTCCTAAGCAGGATATTCTAAATGCATGAATTACGCATAGTTTCGAGATAGGCAAAATGACAGTTTTAATCGTTGTTTACCTAAAGCAGGATCTCTATAGCATGGTAAGATAGGATCGCAATTTTTGTTAACACGTTTGTTCTAAGGTGAGATTTTAGATCACATTTCAGGCTACATAGCCAGAATCACATGGTAGCAATTTTGTTTATTAGCCCTATGGCAGGATTTCTAAGTGACATTTCAGAATATGAAACATGAGCAGAAATATTGTGATAGCCATTTTGTTGTCGTTATTCACCCTATAAACAGGATTTCTAAGTGTAATGAGATACTGAATGCAGTAAAGCTGAGCAATATGATATGTATGGCATGCTTGTTGTACCTAAACATGGTTACTATTGCACATATAGGGAAAGTAATCCAAGAGGCATGATTTCTACCCGTACCTATACTATAGCATGCATATTCTCACCCGTTTTCATTATCCAACCCCAAATATTTGTTTACAAATTATTACATACCAGAAATCATAAATTACATAACCAAAAGAAAAATAAGAAGTTATTTCTATAGGGAGACTTCATTTAGGCCCAGTTCCTCCAACCTCAATGCCTTTAGTGTTTCGTAGTCTTTCATAGTCCGGGTGTGTCAAGTTCCCTAAGGACCTCAGGGGCTCCCGGGCAGTGCTTACACCCAGACATCGTAACCAAGAGTTAAACATGTGCAGTGTGGAAATACCAGCCTCAGTGAGTCAAAGTACAGAGGGAACTCAAGAGGTTCCCAAAGCAGTGCTCACACTGAGGGGGTGGAACCTAAGAATCTAGGAATAAAGTGAAGTGCCATGGATGAGTTTGAAAAGGTTTTGACAGATTTTTAGTTGGAAACAGTTTAAACAGGAAAGACTGGTTGAAAATGAGTTCTGAAAAGTAGTAGAAGATTTGATGTAATAAGAATAGTTTGAAAATGGTAGGGCAACCAGAACAAACAACACATATAGAACAAGAACTAGGATAAGTTCAGCAACCACAAACAGGGTAATGGGGAATTGGGGACAAATATAAAGCATGTAAGTGTAAGTACTCGGTAGGCAGAGTCATACATGGGTTCAGAGTCAAAAAGATTCTAGGGGGGGGGGGGTCAAAGATCAGTAGGTATTTCAGAACGACACAGCACAAAGCAGTTATAAAGTACAGGTTATACTACACATAGAAGTTTTAGACTAATAATCAGAGGAACATGATTGAAGTAGAAGTAAAGGGGATATAAACATGCTGATTCTAAGGAAGGGAGCACACTCAAGGACATGCTTATAAGCCATGAAACAAATAGATTAGATGCAAGTTGAACAACAGAACCATAAGTAAAAACAAACTAAGAACATGATGAATTGAAGTAATAACAAAATCATGTTGTTTTTTAGGCTTGAATTGAAATCAGGACATACCAGTATAAGAGATAGTAAACACAGAATGAGCAAGAGGGATATCACAATAGTTAGCCTTGGCTTGTAGCCGGCTAACAATTAGACAGTAGCAAGTAGCACAAGAGAAATAGAGCATAGAGTTTAGGTGTAAGAGATAGCTTTGAACCACAATTGTTCGTCTGTCAAGTCTGTCCTAAAGAGAGACTATATATAACAGTTTGAAGGCTAGGTAAATAAGGTAGGAGTCCAATTGTCCAGTAATCATGAAACTCAGAATCAATTAGTGCAACAATCAGTACAAGTACTCCCTTTATTAAGGGAGTTAACTTCAAACGGTAATAGACAGGTAACAAATAAGGAAAGAGATCAGTGTATAAATAAGGAAATAAGTATAGAACATGTAATTAGGGCTAGGTTCAGAAAGTTTTAATTAAGGAAACAATGTTAAAAATAAGTAAATATTGCAGTCAACCACACATAAGGCAGGAAAATAATTTCAAGGTCGGAGATCAGTAAAAGGTATCAATCACAGGGATCAGGGATCCGAAATTAGTACTAATTAAGGGAAAGCCTCATGTATTTAAGGAAACATGCAGGATCAGTAGAGAATATCGTGTGAAAATCAGTATAGTACTACTCACAATCATTCAGGGATTCAAAAATCTCAAAGATGGTACTGATTCAAGCAGGATAAACACACATTAGGCAAGAAGAAATAGAATCCAATATCCAATAGCATAGAAAAGTAATAATCACATAGAATCAGGGATTCAGACCAGCACATATGACATTATGAGCATGAGTGCAACAAACAAGTAATAGACAAAAAATCAGAATCACAAGGGTAATCGTGATATAAGCAAGATGTGGATAGTTAGAAACCCTAACAAGTACGATAGGGTAAAATCACAGGGAGAATCAAGGATTACTCATGGGAAAACAGACACACATACAAATCGAAAGAGCAAATGAATAAAGACATACTCAGAATTTAGAATACAGTGTTAAAACTAAAGTTTTAACATAATAAATCGTGATAAAAAAATGATATCTAACAAAACCGTTTAAGCATATGAGCAAAACCATTTAAACTTTGAGGAAATCATTTTTTGAAGAAAATGTTTTAAAACCCCTAAGTGAAAACCTGCTTGAAAGATAGAAAACTTTAAGGAAAACACCATTGTGACTCGTAATAAGTGTTGATACCCAAATTTTCCTCAAATTATTTTCAAATTTTGCATATCTACTTTCAAAATCACTCTTTGCAGTAACTGATAATTTTCCATAATTTTCCGTATTTTTATCAAACTCTTTTCTTGTTTATTTAATATTTTATGTTCCATAATTATTCATAATTATGCATAAATGGTGTTA
Source organism: Nicotiana undulata (assembly GCA_005239495.1). Taxonomy (NCBI): domain Eukaryota; kingdom Viridiplantae; phylum Streptophyta; class Magnoliopsida; order Solanales; family Solanaceae; genus Nicotiana; species Nicotiana undulata. The sequence continues at coordinate 2,028 of MDKH01187392.1, read as the reverse complement.
TAAACAATTTCAAATTATTTTCTTACTCAATAATTTATTTTTAATCCTATTAGGATTTAATTATTTCACAAATTAATCAATTTGCTATAATTACGCAAATTTTGCAATTTTAGCCTAATTATACATTTATGCTATTTTAATTCGATAATTAGTCATTTTGTATTTTAATATTAGCTAGTTACCTTAATTTTCATATTTTTAGCATTAATTTCATTTTGTATAATTATTAGCTATTTTTATTAATTATTTATTTGATTTTAATGGGTATTTAACAATTAACCATTTTTATCTAAAACATAGCCTAAATTAGATCCAACCCACCTGATTTAATTAACCCAATTAACCCAGCCCAAAATCTAATTCCTACCCGACCCGACCCTCTGATCAATCTAAGCTGTTGATCAATTTGAATCAACGACCCAGATTACTGGTTACCATAATTAACTCCTACCACTACCCCAATCGACCCCTCATTTTTCCCAAGATTCGTTCTCTCTCTATCTATCTCTCTTACTCTCTAGCTCTCTCTAGAAGATTCCTTGGCTTCTCCCCTCCGATGGGGTCTGTCCATCTTCTCCGGCTGGTTCTCACCGGAAGCCTTGGTTCTTCATCATCTCCTGGTTGTCTACCCACCTCTCACCGGTCTAGTGATGCCATGGGGTCCTCATACGAACTTGGAGCGATTATCTTGCCTCCCATGGTCCCATGCCACTTTCCAGCCTCCCCGGCCGTTTGAGTAAGAAACTACAACCTTCTCCGGCTTAAGCCGGCGGTGTCTTTGAGGTTCTTCCTACTTCTCTGGGTTCCACGAAACTCTAACCCTATGTCTTTCGATTTATTCTAGATCTACTCTAGATCTACAGTATTACGAAGCTTCTTTCTATGTTTTCTCTGAAAAAACTTCCATCTTTAAACGATCTTTCAATTTTTAAAACTAGGGTTTCATAAACCCCTTTCAAAAATGTTTTTTTCTTCTATTTTTAGTATTATTCTATGTTTCTTTCTGTGATTTAATGACTGATTCAAGATGCCTTTCATTTTTTACTTGCTCTACTGAAAACCCTAAGTATTCCCTAAAACTCTGAATCTATCTGTGACTAATATGTTGTTTGAGTTTTTACTTCTCATAAATGTTATGCTCCTCTATGACTTCTATCTTGTTGTTGTTGTTAAGGTTCATTGCCTCTGTGTTTCTATTATATTTAACCTCCCTAGTCGTTTATGAACCTGTGTGATTCCTGTTTTTCCTAAGGTTTTCAATTTGTTATACTACTTGCCTAAGGTTTTCCCTGATTTTCGTGCTAGTCATTGCTTGATAAATTCGATTACTTGCTGTGCAGACTTTACATAGCATCCTATAGTGATTTTGTGATCTGTGACATCTTTTCTCAAGACTGTAACCCATATGTGTTTTCCTTAAAACCTTCTACTGATTTTCAATGTTTCCTTACTTATGTGATACTTTTCCTTATTATACTTGATTTCCTGTGATTTTAATTGCATTCGAGATTCCCTCGACTAATTTTCAGAATTAAAATCATACTTTGCCTTATGAATATGCTATCAGTTTTACTTTCCTTAATTATGTGTTATGTACTTGGCCTTTATTGTATGCTACATGATGTTACTACTCCTATTGGGGGTAAAATCATTTTATAGTTTATTCCTTTCCCTTATTTAACTCTGATTGTCCCGTTTGAACTTGACTCCCTAATTAAAGGGAGTCCAGGTCTTTAATTGATACTGATTGACTTTAGCAACAAAAAAAAAAAAGACATACGAACACACACACACAAAGAACACTCATATTGCTCTGAACTCTCTCTTGCTTTCCTATACATTATCTCTTGCTTCTCTTATTGATTATTGGCTACTCAGTCGGCTGAAAGTCAAGACTATGTAACTTATTGTTGCTCTGTTGTTTTGCATACTACTGTCCTATTTCTCTACTTCTCTGCACCTTGATGTTCTATTCTCACTCTTGACTGGTATGTTTCTAGTTTAAGTTTATAGCATCCAACTCAATAT
>ML276426.1:0-20796 GCA_005239495.1 Nicotiana undulata | reverse complement strand
AAGAGGGGCTGCCAACAGGGGTTTCCGCACCTGCGACCTTAGGACCGCAGGTGCGGTATCGCGTCTGTGAGAAATCGATCGCCCCTGCGGAAAAGGGCCTGGGACCCTGGGCTCGCACCTGCGGAGTTGGGAGCCGCACCAGCAGTCCCGCTCCTGCGGAGGAAAGGTCGCGCCTGCGATGGAAGTCGCACCTGCGAGGCTCGCACCTGCGGACTTTGGGCAAGGGGGCTGGGGATCGCACCTGCGAGGCTCGCACCTGCGGACTTTGGGCAAGGGGGCTGGGGATCGCACCTGCGAGGCTGGGACCGCAGGGGCGGTCCCCTACCTGCGGCTGGGCAACCGCACCTGCGGTCACCAGCTGTTGTGCACCACCAGTGATTTTTGCTGGTTTCTTGGCCTCGTGCGGGGTCCGGGAGGCACCTGGGCCCACCCTAGCCCCCGTCCAAAAATACCAACAAGTCCCAAATCATTAAACGGACTTGCTCGAGCCCCCGGAACACTCAACACAACGCTAAACCTATAAATCACCCTCCAAAACCCCTAAATTCAACACTTAAGAACTTGAAATTCTAGGATTCACTTCAATGCGCCGAACCGACCTAAACTACTCGGAATGGCTTCAAATTTTGCAAACAAGTTATAAATGACACGACGGAACTATTCCCGGTCTCAGAATTTTATTCAGACCTCGGGATCATAAAATCACCTTTCAAGCCACATTTCAAATTCTTTAAAAACCTTAAAACTTCATTAACTCCAATTTTTCTCATTTTGATCCGAAACCAATCAAATCAAGTCCATTTTACACCAAATTTCACAGATAGGACAATTAACATATAATAAACATGTTCTGGGCTCCAGAACCGTAATACGGGCCCGGTAATACGGCTTTCACACAATTACTCATTTTCACAATCCTTTATTTTTTCCTGAAAACAAATTTCTTTAAAAATTTATTTCTCGGGCTTGGGACCTCGGAATTCGATTCCGGGCATACGCTCAAGTCCCATATTTTTCTATGGACCCTCCGGGACAGTCAAATCATGGGTCGGGTCCGATTACCAAAAATATTGACCGAAGTCAACTTTATTCAATTATTCAATTCAAAAATCCCATTTTTATCAAATTTTCACATGGAAGCTTCTCGGCTACCTGCCCGGGCTGCACACACATATCGAGGTGAGGTTAATAGAGGCTTTCGAGGCCTCGAAATACAGATTTAGCTGGAATTACTTAGGACGACCTCTTGGGTCATCACAAAACCGTAGAAGTAGAGGTAGAGAATATTATAAAAAATGTGATGAATTTGGCTTTAGAGAAAGAAAGGTTCCTAAACCTTGTCCGACTAGGTAGAATTACTTGTATGAAAGTTTAGTTGTTGCATATGAATATAGAAACCCAATAATGGAAACGTATAATGCTCGTGTTAGTGATGATGATGATGATGATGATGGTCACCTTATAAATCAAGATTGGGCTAATGTTNACTAGGTGGAATTACTTGTATGAAAGTTTAGTTGTTGCATATGAATATAGAAACCCAATAATGGAAACGTATAATGCTCGTGTTAGTGATGATGATGATGATGATGATGGTCACCTTACAAATCAAGATTGGGCTAATGTTAAAATTCTTCTAGATTTTTTAGAACATTTTCATGTTGCTACAAATGACTTATCTGGGCAATATTATGCTACTATTTCTAACTGTTTAGTTTATATTTCAGCACTTGCAGAATTATTTACTCAATTTTCAGAGGGTGGGGTAGATTACCAATATGCTATTGATGATATGAAAGATAAGTTTAAAAAATATTTTTTCCCTATCCCCCCTCTTTATGGTATTGCAGCCATGTTAAATCCTACCATGAAATTAGGAGGTTCTCACTATTGGTATACTCAAATTTATAATGCTTTACCTCTTTCACCTGAGGAATTTGGTACACTTAAAGGTGAAAAAGAGTCAATTAAAATAAATGCTAAAATAATTTATAATGCTTATCAAGTAGCATTAGATCATGCTAGACCAAATGTTCCAACTCCTACCTCGTCTAGCTCGCAGGTTCCTAAAAGAGTTGCGGGGCTAAAAGCACTTAGTTCTTGGACGGGGTTCAAGGGTTCTCAAGGTGATAATATTGGTGATTGTTCACAACTAAATGAGCTTCAAGTTTATTTGTCGCAGGGACTTGAATCAGAGAATCCAGACGGCACCTTCAATGTTTTGGAATGGTGGAAGGACAAAGAAAAACACTTTCCGGTTCTTTCAAGGATGGCTCGAGATATTTTAAGTATTCAAGCTTCAACAGTGGCATCGGAGAGCGCTTTCAGCCAAGCGAGACTTCAAATCGGTGATCATAGAGCGTCTATGAGGGAGAGCTTAGAAAAATCAGTACTCTTCAGAGATTGGATCCGGTCGGAAAGAAGAAATTTTGGACTTGCTGAATCACAACCGGATATAGACGAAGCTTATGAAGAAATGCTAGCGGAACTTGCGGAGGATACTGCTTCGCCCGGAAGCGGTGATGAACAAGCTTCTTTTCCGCCACCACCAACGGAAATTCCTCCCAACCTTGAAGGATTTATGAAATTTGTTAGAGATAATATGTAGATTAATATGTAACTTGTATTTTGGCACATCTTGATTAGATTTTTTACCTTTTAATGGTGGTATTAGTACCTTAGCTGTGCTCATTCCATTGGGGGAAGGAAGACCAAGAAAGATATTGTCAATTTTTTAAATGTCGTATTAATAAAAATTATAAGACATTTCCTTGAATATTTGTGTTTAAACTTGAATTACAAGACATAAGTCATAATTATATAATATAATTTACAATAAATTGCCTTAGATAATATAATATAAATACATTAAAAAAAAATTTGCCTTAATGTTGTAGTTTGTTAAATTATTTTGATGTACTATTAATTTATTATGCAATGTTAGTNTATAATTTATAATAAGTGCAAGTTTGAATATCTCTTTACTATTTTTTTGTGTGTTTAAACTTGAATTACAAGACATAAGTCATAATTATATCATATACTTTACAATAAATAGCCTTATATAATATAATATAAATACGTAAAAAATAGCCAACGGCTATAATTTCAAAAACTAGCCATTTGAAAAGTTTAAAAAATAGCCAAATGCCCCCAAACTTTGTTTTAACCCCAAACGTTTTATAATTATACTTTTTCCCTTTTCTCAACTATAAATACCTCTTCATTCTTTTTTTTTTACTCACAAAATCATCAATCTCTCTCTACTCAAATTCTCAATTCAAGTTAAATCATGCCCTGTGGTTCTAGAAATAACCCATTTATTCGGGAACACTATAATGTGGTAGAAGAAAATGAAGAATTTTACATAGTAAAGTGCAAGCACTGTGGTCGTGTCTACACTTGGCGTCCAAAGTTGACCGGCACGGGCTCTTTAAGGAGGCATATAATAAAGAGTTGTCTTAGGCGTTCTCAAGACATTCGTAATGTTATAGTTTCTTAATTTAATTTGAAGTACTATTAATTTATTATGCAATATTAGTGCAAGTTTGAAGTACTATTATTATTAATTTGAAGAAACTTACTATTTTTTGTGTTTAAATATGAATTACAATATTTATATCACAAAGATTTACAAGAAATTGCCTTACATAAAAAAAATTTAAACAAAAAATAGCCCGGACCCGTTTAGGCCCGTTTGCTTAGCCCGGGCCCATGTGGGCTTAGGCCCGTAAGGCCGGTTCCACCCATATAGCCCGTAGGGGGCCGGTTTCGTTTAGCCCGGACCCGCATAGCCCCGGCCCGTTTAGCCCGAGCCCGGCCCGTTAGCCACCCTTAGCCAGACCTCGCAATTGCGAGATCTATAGGTAACACCAAAAACAAAAATGTATCAACTATTCTTGTAAGTTTAAAACCATTCCGTAGCCTATCTGAAACTCACCCGAGCCCCTCGGTCTCCAAAAAAAACACGCACACAAGTGTAATAACATTATACGAACTCGCTCGCTTGATCAAAACACCAAAATAACTCCTTGAACTACGAATCAGACAGCAAAACAAAAGAGATTTTCGCAAAAAATTAAGAACTTGCAATTTATCAACCGGACGTCCGAATCACACCAAAATCAACTCCGTTTTGCACCAAATTTTACAGACAAGTCATAAATATTGAAATGAACCTATTCCGTAACCAAAATCCGAACTCGGTACAAACAAAGTCAACTTACGATTAAACTTAGGAATTCTTTAAGTCTTTAAATTTCTAGTTTTCAACAAATTACGTTAAATTAATCTAGGGACTTTCGAATTCAATTCCGGGCATATGCCCAAGTCCTAAATCATGATACGGACCCACCGGGACTATCAAAATACTTAACCAATACCAATTGAAGTGGAGGGTTACTCAAAATATTGACCAAAGACAACTCAAATGAGTTTTAAGTCACGATTTTATATTTTCATTAATTTTTCAAATGAAAATCTTTCGGAAAAAGACACGGATTGTGCACATAAATAGAGGAAGTCTAAACGGAGCTATTCGAAGTCTCGGAATACAGAATGAAGGTTAAAACTGAAAATGACATATCGGGTCATCACAGAGAAGCAAATATAAAAAGTAATATTTTATTTTTATGATATTGTTTATCAAATACTATCTATGTGCTGCATATTTTATTTTCTCTTCTTTTTCGGTCATTTTCTCTCCTCCACCACAACGATTGCTAAATTTTTACGGTTAAATAAACAGTTTCTCTGATCAAATTCCCGCCCAAAAGAATAATTTTACCATTCAAAACCCATATGGTATGCACCATCATACCGAGATTCTTCATATTTATGTTATTTTTTATTCCAAATATATAGAGAGAGAAAAAGAAACACTAGATGTCAAGAGTAATATTAAGCCACACAATATTTTTTAGTGAGCTCTCCATAGAGTAAAATAGAGTCCCTGCGATTTCAATCCATAATAATCCTTCTTCTTACCATGGCCAATCCTACCTGAATGGATTCCGCCTTTCTTTTCTTTTTTCCTATATGAAAGTGGCTCATCTTTCTTTTTAAAAATTCTTGTTAATGCTTGAGATGGCACGACCAGTCAAGTAGACGTTTTATAATTTGAACCCCGTTATCCTATTTGATATTTTGTATGTGTATTTGATATTTTTTGACAAGCGGGGATGGGTGATTTTGCTTTCATGGAGTTTGGGGTAAATTGGAATATTTACTTTTATTTTGGAAACTTTAAAGTTGGAAAAATTGACCATGGTTTGACTTTTGTGTAAACGACCCGAGATTGGTGGTTTGATAGTTTCAATATGTCAGTATGGTGATTTTGGATTTAGGCATATGTTTGAATTTGGATTTGGAAGTTACTAAAAGATTTTGAGCTTATTTACCGAAAATGGGTAATTTGAGTTATTGGAGAGTTCTTAAGTTTGATCGATAGTTGACTTTGATGATACCTTTCACGATCCAAACCGATGGGCCGCAACGAGCACCTGATGCTTTACTCAACCGAGTACCAACATAACGTATATTTTATATCATACTATCATAGGCAAATGAGCCGCAAAGGCTGTCGTGAGATAACTAGGATAAAACATGAGGAAATACTCGACATAGGAATACGCAACACGATGTACCGACTTATACATATGACATACGGACCTATAAGGCCGACATGATCATTTGTATACTCAAAACATAGGCCGACAAGGCCATACATGTATCCATATACACTACATTTATCTACAAGCCTCTAAGAGTACATAAATGTCATAAAAATCGGGACAAGGTCCCGCCATACCAATCAATACATGTCCAGATCATACTGACCAAATAGGCAACTTCAGAGCAAATGGAGCGTACCAACACCTTCCACTGAGCTGATAGCCTACTTGAAGGACTCTCAACCTGTCTATCTGGACATGTGGTCATGAAATGCAACGTCCCCTAGCAAAAGGGACGTAAGTACAAATAAAGTACTTAGTATGTAAGGTACGAAAGCAGTATATAATAGACATGAAAGAAACATGGAGGAAAAGACTCAACTTGTAAGTCTGAATAGCTCTGTGAATCATGAAACATTTATAGTGTCATGCATATGCGTATAAGGCATCATTTGTTTGCACTTTAATGGAAGTCTGAATCTTAATCATTCAGACCTCAGACATTAAGTATTTTTTTTAAATGCCTGAATCTTAATTATTCAGATTTTAATCATTAAGTGTATTGTTTTTTTACTTCACAATCACTTTATGGGTCTGAATAGGTATGTATGATTAAGATCTATGACAGAGACTTAATGTCATTAAGATGCAATCACATATTTATTATTAACTGCTGCCATCGCCTACCATTATCAATTACCAACATGCCACCACCACCACCACCATCACCACGCCACCATCATCCTCAATCATAGTCGCCACCATTATCGACCATCACCACCCACCATCTCCACCACTCCAACCACTATCATTCTCACCCACAATCAACACTCATTCACCTCAACTATCACAACTAACCACCCCATTAACATCAACAATCATAGTCGGCGTCGCCCATCATTATAACTTACCACCACCGACCCACCACCTTCCTAAATCACAAATACTACCACCACTTGCTATTATTAAACTATCACCACCCACCACCACCATCCTCAATCATAATCGCCACCACTACCAATCACTACTAGCTACTAGCATGAACCACCATCATCAACCAAAACTACCACCAACCACCGCATGTAGTCGGCATTCACCCGTTAGCCATCACCACCAACAACTATCATATTTTAAAAAAGGTGGAATACATACGGAGACACCTAAAGTTGGCACGATCTTTCACTTAGACACCTGAACTCAAGGGTGTTCCTATTGAGAACTTATACTACCCGGAACGTATTTCAATTAAGCACTTCTTGCTGAGTTGGCACATAAAGTGAGTTTTACCCGATATAGGCGCGTGAAGACCCCAAAAACAGATTTTTTTTCCTTTTTATTTCCTTCTTCTTCTCTCTCAAAAACAAAAAAGATCTGTCAGTTGTCTCTTCATTTCCGGAATCCGGCAAGAGAAACCGGCGACTCATCCTCTCCAAAAAATCAATGAGCCCCCCTCTTCTTCTTCAACCCTAAGAAATTGAAATCTTGTTGCACTGATTTTGCACTGATTTCAAAATTGAAAAAGCAACCCGCAGCTCATGCTTACATGGAAGCGTCAAAGATCCTTTAAACTTCAAACAATTTTCAACAAACTGTGGTCTCAAATGGTACCCACTTCGGAGGAATGGAGCATTCCTCCGGCGTCTTTCGAATTTCATAGTCGCAGGCAAAACCTAGGAACGCAACGATAAATATGCTGAAATAAGCCGCTGGAATATTAAATTTTTTAGCAATTGAAGGAACCCAGTAAGAAGTAAAATCGAAGAGTATAAAATCCGGAGCTGAATCTTCTAGAAGCTTCGCCAGGGATGTTGGAGTCCGTCTTGAGCAAGTTTGAGGTATTTGACTTGTTTGTAAGGAAAATCAATAGTGGCTTCTGCATTTTTTGGGAGTTTTTCGATTTTGGGCATAGAAAATTTGACGAAATTTAGAAACGGGATGAGATTTGGAGGAAGTTTAGGGAGACGATCAATGTTTCTTGGGGTTGAAATGAAGGAGATTTTGTGACTTTTTTGAGCAATGAGTTTTGATAATTCTAAGTATGGAATCATATGGCCAAAAGCTAGCCATGGAAATATTGCCAAGTAAGGTCCAACACCATTGACGGAAAGAAGAAGAAGCTTAGGACTGTTTATTTGTGTATTTTAGTGGACATAAGATTATAAAGCTGAGGTGGACAAAAAAATGATGTGGCACGATTTATAATGGTTACTTTTTTCACGTAGACGGAGACTGAAGAACACGCGCTTGGTGAATTAATAAGCCTGCACAAATGTGTTTGATTGGTATAGGAATTGCCTAAGAAACGAGTTTAGATGGAAAGAGGCCTAGGTTAAGTGTCTAAGTGAAAGAACGTGCAAACTTTAGGTGCCTCCGTATGTATTCCGCCTTTAAAAAACTACATATTTTATTGCTAGAATTTTAGATTAGTTAGTAATTCGCTTGAACTTTATGTTTATTAATTTTCAAATAAAGATAAATTTTGTACATTCAGATGTTAAAAATCAAACAGTCTTAATTATTCAGTACTCAGATCTTCATACACATCTTAATATATCTAGATATGTATACAGATTCAGATACCTTAATCTTAATACACATGTTGATATTCAGATTGTATTCAGATTCAGACGTCTTAATCTTAAAAAAACAAATGAGGCCTAAATGTCATATCATGCATAGGTAAGTGCATAACATCATCAAGCCTCTGAGGGCATCCCATTATATCATCTCGGCCACTGTGGGCAAAATCATCAACAAATACCAGCTGATCAGGTGGTGGTGCGTATGTAAGGCCATAACCTTTCCCCATATCCCATATACATATAATATACATGTATATATTGTCATCTGGTCATGGGCCAATGTACATGTATAAATGAATGCAATTCATAATGAAGTAAGTCAATAGGATCTCCCAGAATGTCATAAGATCATTATGTCTTCGATTAATATCATGAAATAAACTTTATCAACTTACGTATTTTCTGAGACCCATGAAAAAATAATAGAATAATAGGACACATGGGGAATCAAGAACATAGGAACCCTTAGTACTTCTAAGAATAGTGTCATTTATGAAAGTTGTACGTTCGCTCATTTCGTTTGTATCATATGGATCATGCCAAAAGGAAAGAAGGTATAGACTTAACATACCCGAGCTAATTCTCTTAACAACCCCTCTAACCCACGTCTTTTGCGAAAAACATGTCACGGCGGATCGAAGTAGGAAAATATCCGTATGATATTCTTGAGAAAGATTGTACTATGCTCTCTTAGAATTGTATCTCACATTGTTGTAGAATTATAAGGTTCATATGAATTCTTGTTGAGACTTTCCATTTGTTACTAGCAAGCATATGATATGAGGCTCATTTAGACTATATCTTACTTTAATTGTCTCTATCAAAGTGGGTGTGGGCCTCACTTTAAGTGATTACTTTGCCATAGAATCCCCTAACTATGCCACCTAGATACCTAATTTACCTACTCACTATAAGGCTTGAATAACAACCCAACTTGCTGCCACGTTGGGAGGTATCTCCATTAATATTATCCACCAATTTCTAATTAATTAGTTCATCTCCCACAAAAAATCAATAATTAACCAATTCTCCACATAATTAACATTTAACTCAAATTACTTAAAATACCAATCACTTTTAACATACTTTATACACCTTACTATCATGGTCATGTGGTGCCTTGTATGACACTAGTCCATAATTATCGGGTATTATTGCTTGGACCATATTTTATCCCAAATTGAAAACCTTCAACAAAACTCATTTTCTTTTATTCGCTTACCCTCAAACATTCACGACACTTACTTATAACCTATTATGAATAGCATAAATGCTTATAACCTAAAAATTAATCTCATTTCCGAGACTACATCGATTAACTTACGACAAAACTTTAACGAACGAAAATGTGAAATGTAACACATAATACTTATAACCTCAAATAAACTTACGACAAATCCAACGTACAATACTACGAGGTGTAACATCACCGTAATACTGCAGAGTGTAACATCATTCCTCCCTTTGGAACATTCGTCCTCGAATGTTGATTGCTGCACTTATCATTTTCATAACATATGTCTTCCGAATACTTTAGTAGTTTCCTTGACATATAGGCAAGTGTTCTTTGAATAAATCCAAAGGCCAAGGCATTCCCCTCTTTAGGCCTCTTTTTCACACTACGACTTTGGTCGGAATTCTTCCAATCTCGTAACAATTGCTACCTTCTATCATGCAGTCTGTACGACTTTGCCCTTGTGCCTATAAGGTTGCTTCTGAGTTGATATTTTTATTGTCTTACTAGTGGTACTCTCTTTTATTTCCGTAACACTCATACGGTACCTTTAACCGCCCCAACTCCTATATGAATATATCTCAAGGATTACAATGTCATAACTGCGAGGCTAAATTCACTATATTGGGTTTTACTATATTTATCTTACACGATCTGCTGATTTGTCTATAACCCCTTGTATAGCCATAACTAGACTCTTACTGAATTAACTACTAACTATTCGTTAATCCATTCTCATATCTTTATTTCTCGTAATCCCTATTGGTTTATTCTCTTTGTCTAAATGTGCCTCTCGCACCGAATCCTTATATATCAAGTGTTCATTCGCACTTATTTATCAATAACATCTGGGCGAGAACCCTTATTACCTCTCCATGTCGTCGTGTTTGCGGAATGTTCTGGACTCGTAACCTATCTGTGGGATTTTAATAAGTGCCATATCATCCCTTTCTCATTCTTATCACATACTTCCTTTACTATTCCATAGTTACCTGAACCACTTAACTCTGACTTAATGCCACATCACTCTATATTCCCCATTTATGAGAGTACTAAGATTTAGTGCTACGACAATCTACTTATAGATGTTTTACCTCTTCATCTTTGGCGTCTTTTCACATCATCGATGATCCTTGGTCGCCTTGCGGTAATCCTTCTATACCAAGGATAACAAAATTCCTTACTCACAAGGGTGTCACCTAGTGTAACTAGCACACATAGTCCTTTAAGCTTAACTTTGCTCATATTTCTTGCTTTAGGGAAGCGTCTTCCTGAATGACCTTTAAAGGTTATTCTTCTGTCGTCCATTCTAATATCGCCGGAACACAATCTCTGCAATTATCATGATGCCGACTATTATCAAATCACTGAGTCCCTAATTCATGTTTAGTTTATCTTGTTCACAACCCATACTGATTTCTATTACTTCGGGTCTATCTTTTCCTTCTGGTAGTCGCATTGGAGTTACAAACTTATTTCTCAAAATGAGGATATGATTTTATGGTCTATACCTTTTTGTTGTCTCAAGGCCTGTCACCTATCGTCTTTTCCTTCCCTTGACTATAGACTCTGTAATATTGTCATTGTTTTTGATCTACCGTTGTCATCCATGTATCACATCTTACTCATAATGCTTTATTAACTCTCTTCTTATTTCCCTGCTAATATATATGTCTATCACATTATTCTGAAAACTTTAACAAGACATTCTTTTGCTTTTAACTCCCCTTGCTCCATCCACCGGCTCTTCGGGTTGCCTAATGTTCTCTCTCTACTAGGTACGGGAGCCATACTAAGGTAAATATTTATCTCTTCTAGGATTCCACTGCCTATTTTCTAAAATTTCCGATCATTCTAGTATTCTTATCTAATTGTACTATTCTAGAGTCCACCATCCTAGTGTCTCACAAGGAGATCTATTATCACGTTTTCACAATCCTTCGGATATGTTAGCTAATGATAAAAATCCATCCGCCATTTTGGGTTATTCTAACCCTAGCTGGATCCTGATATCTCATTCTTCTCTTAAAGTATACTATTTTTTAGCTCCCATAGGGCATAACTGAGATGTGTGTGGCCAATTGTATATATCTCTGTTACTATAGAAAGTAACTCATAATGCTTATATTCCTCGACCTGAATTGTAAATACATCTTCACTAACTAGGTACCTCGTATCATTCTTCACCTTGCTTCTTTTACTTGTTGAAACTTGTATCTACCTTCATTTTCTCTTATTGCTTTAAACCATATGGGTGGATAGATATTCATGCCTTAGGGCTCCTTATCAAGAAGCTTATACATCTTAGCACACACTTGATCTGCTGAAGACCACACATTTACTCATCATAAGCATGATGCAAAATCGAGTTCCACTAACTCAACTCTTGCACAGCTACATCTCCTACCAACTGTCTTTCTAGATGTAGGTATCGTTGTATTACGAATAATATAGACATTAGGAGTTTGAATTCTTACAACTGAGCTCTACCACATGATCTAGAGTAAGAAAAAATAGTAACAGTCCTAAATGCCCTGTAGCCTCCTGCTTATAAGTGTGCTGCACAACACACCCATAAACAAGATTCTACTAGACACGACTTGTAGACTCCCTAGGACAGAACTGGTCTCATACCACTTTTATCACGACCCAAACCGATGGGCCGCGTCGGGCACCCGGTACCTTACTCAATTGAGTACCCGCATAACGTATCTTTTCGTATCATACTATCATAGGTAAATGAGCCAGAAAGGCTGTCGTGAGATGACTAGAATAAAATATAGGAAATACTCGACATAGGAAGACCCAACATGATGTACCGACTTATACATATGACATACAGGCCTATAAGGCCGACATGATCATTTGTATACTAAAAACATAGGCCGACAAGGCCATACAAGTATCCACATACATGGCATTTGTCTACAAGCCTCTAAGAGTACATAAATATCATAAAGGTTGGGACAGGGCCCCGCCATACTAATCAATACATGTCCAGATCATACTGACCAAATAGGCAACTTCGGAGCAAATGGAGCGCACCAACACCTTCCGCTGAGCTGATAGCCTACTTGGAGGACTCTCAACCTGTCTATCTGTACATGCGGGCATGAAACGCAACATCCCCAAGCAAAAGGAACGTAAGTACAAACAAAGTACTGGGTATGTAAGGTACGAAAATAGTATATAATAGACATGAAAGAAACATGGAGGAAAAGACTCAACCTATAAGTCTGAATAGTTGTGTGAATCATGAAACATTTGTATTTTCATGCATATGCGTATAAATATCATATCATGCATATGTATATGCGTACATAACATCATCAAGCCTCTGAGGGCATCCCATCATATCATCTCGTCCACTGTGCGCAAAATCATCAACGTATATCAGCTGATCATATGGTGGTGCGTATATAACGCCATAGCCTATTCCCATATCCCATATACATATAATATACATGTATATATCTCCATCTGATCATGGGTCAATATATATGTATAAATGAATGCAATGCATAATGAAGTAAGTCAATAGGATATCTCGGAATGTCACAAGATCATTATGTCTTCGATTAATATCATGAAATAAACTTTATCAACTTACATATTTTCTTAAATCCATGAACAAATGATAGAATAATAGGACACATGGGGAATCAAGAACATAGGAACCCCTAGTACTTCTAAGAATAGTGTCATTTATGAAAGTTGTGTGTTCGCTCATTTCGTTTGTATCATATGGATCATGCCAAAAGAAAATAAGGGATAGCCTTAACATACCTGTGCCGATTCTCTTAACAACCCCTCTAATCCACGTCTTTTGTGAAAAACACATAACAACGGATCGAAGTAGGGAAAAATTCATATAATATTCTTGAGAAAGATTTTACCGTGCTCTCTAAGAATTGCATCTCACGCTGCTGTAGTGTTATAAGGGTTCATATTAATTCTTGTTGAGACTTTCCATTTGTTACTAGCAATCATATGATACGAGGCTTGTTGAGACTATATCTCATTTTTATTATCTTTATCAAAGTGGGTGTGGGCCCCTCTATAATGACCCGACCGGTCGTTTTAAGATCCAGTGCGTCGTTCAGCAGTTGGGAGTCATGAACAACTCTATTTCGGGTATTGTGACTTGTGTGTATGGTCAGAGTTGAAATTCAGGAGGTTCGGAGTTAAATTGAAAGGAAAATTTTCATTTCGAAGCCTTAAGTGGAAGAAATTTTCATTTGAAAGTATTCGAAGGTTCCAGCGGGTCTGCATGATGATTTCGGACTTGGGCGTACGTTCGGCTCGGGTTTCTGATGACCCGGGAGCATTTTGGCGCCCGAAATGGAAATTTGGATTTCTTTAAGTTTAGAATTTGGCCTGGAATAGGACCCCATGCTATCGAGGTCCGAATGGAATTCCGGGACCGGCAATAGTTCCGTATAGTCATTTATGACTTGTCTGCAAAATTTGGGATCATTCCGAGTAGTATAGACCAGTTCAGCGCAATGTGATGGATTCTAGAGTTCTTAAGTTTTTAAGTTTGGTGAATTTGGTTTTGGGGTTTGATTTTGAGTTCCGTTGTTGTTATTCATGTTTCGGAAGTTCGAGCGAGTCCGTATCATGAATACAGACTTGTCGGTGCTTTTGGACGGGGTATCGAGGGGCTCGGGGGGTGTTTTAGACCCTCGGGAGCTAAGTTGGAAAACCAGAAAATCTGCTATCTGGTTTCCTTCTCTGCGATCGCAGAAGGAGGGTTGCGATCGCGGAGAAGGATTTTGCTGGGCTGGTGATTGTTCACCGCGATCGCAGTGTTCTGGGTTCCAAAGCTTCGCGATCACAGGCTTACCTATGCGATCGCATAGTGTCTCAGCTGGGCCGGGCAGGGTTGCTCTTCGCGATCGCAAGACCTCTGCTGCGATCGCAGAGGTCTAGCCAGTTGGCTTATGCGATCGCAGGCCCACTTTGGCGATCGCAGAGAGGACTTCTCTAGGCAGTATTTAAATGCCCAATTTCGGGTTTCTTCTTCATTTCTCAACTCCCAACCTCTATAGAGCTCCTCCAAGCTAGGGAAAGGGCTGCCCAAGTTCAAATTCATCAAGGTAAGTGATTTCTAGTCCGTTTTCATGACTTTTTAACATCAAATTCAAATAAAATTCTCTTCCAATTATCTTAAAATTCATAGGAATTGATATAAAAATGTGGGGTTTTGGAAAAATAGTGAAACTTCATTTTTAACCATAAATTCCTAAATAAACTATGTAATTACGATCCTTAGGCTTCGGGTAATTCAATTCTTCAAGAATCTTCGAAAGGCAAACGTGTGGGCCTGGGGTCGAAATTCCAAAAAATGTCAAGAATGTTTAAATTTTGGAATTTCCTTGTTAATTCTTCATCTTGGAGCCTAATTGAGTCCATTGTGTTATGTTTGGCTAGTTGCGAGCCGTCGAGAGTAGTTTCGGAGCTTTGCGCACGTTCTTGATCCGTTCTTTGGTCCGAGGAGTGCTACGTCGAGGTGAGTCTCCTTTCTAACCCTGTAAGAGGGAATTGTCCCCTTAGGTGTTCTACATTCTACTTGTAATTATTTCCTGGGGCTACATACGTACCAAGTGACGAGAGTCCGTACGTAGCGGCTACTATTGTTATGTCCGGGTAGTTAGGCCCCACATCACGCCATGTATACTTCTTGTAATGAATTATATGTATGTTATAATAACCTGTTGTGTAGTTTTGTTTCTATGATATTTATGGATCTTAAAATAATATGGAAGGAAATTGTTTTCACGGAAAAATATTATGAAATGAATTGACTTACGAGAAAAAATATGAAAGAAATTATTTATGGAAAGTATTGTGAAAGGAAAAGAAATGACTTATAAGTTTTGTACTCATGTAAGATATTATTGTTTCCTCGAGCTTGCATTTACTTAAATAATTGGAAAGAATTGTGGTGAGATGAACTTTACATTCTGTGTGCGCATGTTGTCGCTTAAATGAACTTTACATCCTGTGTGCGCATGTTGTCGCTTCATAATTTACATCCCGCGAGCGATATGTAATTTCCTTCACTCTTATGGGAGCGGTCCGTACGCCACGACGGATTTATAGTGCACTCTTGGTACGGGCCGGTCGATACCCGGCAGTGCACATGGATTTAATTAAGAATGCACTCTTGGTACGAGCCGGTCGATCCCCGGCAGTACATGGACGAAGTTACACTATGTTATGATATGATTACATTGATAGACGCACTCTTGGTACGGGCCGGTCGATCCCCGACAGTGCGTAGGCAGATTATTGTTAAGCATGCACTCTTGGTAC
The DNA here is from genome assembly GCA_005239495.1 of Nicotiana undulata. Classification (NCBI taxonomy): domain Eukaryota; kingdom Viridiplantae; phylum Streptophyta; class Magnoliopsida; order Solanales; family Solanaceae; genus Nicotiana; species Nicotiana undulata. The sequence goes on along the minus strand of ML276426.1, from coordinate 4,990 downwards.
GGGCCGGTCGATCCCCGGCAGTGCATAGCTATTCTTCACTATGATATGATTACATTGATAGACACACTCTTGGTATGGGCCGGTCGATCCCCGGCAGTGCGTAGGCAGATTATTGTTAAGCATGCACTCTTGGTACGGGCCGGTCGATCCCCGACAGTGCATAGCTATTCTCCCTCATGACTCCAGCCGGTTGTCCTACTCCTGTGTGCGCATGACTGTTTGGTACTTTTGTTTTCCTGATTTATGATTTGACAGATGTTTGGGGAAAGGAGATAGGTGAGTTGTTACTCCTTTCAATATTTACTTGGGAACTCTGTATTCTCTTCACAATTGTGGTGCACTATTTACATGTTTACTGCTTTCCTTATATCCTGTTTATTTCTCTTTACTGTTGGACCTTAGTGGGTACCGAGTCAACCTCTCGTCACTACTTCTTCGAGATTAGACAGGATACTCACTGGGTACGTATATGTATATGTACTCATACTACACTTTCTGTGCATTTTGTTGCACAGCTACCTTTATAATACAGTGATTGACTTGAAAGACTTATACGGGCTGCATTCATCCAGAAGCGTTCCACAGCTGCCGGAGTCTCCCTTCTATGTACTTACATTTTATAATTATTGCCTATGTCCAATTTGTTTTTCGGACAAGCGTTGTATAATTGTATAAATCCTTAGAAATTGCTCATGTACTTGTGTCACCGGGTTCTGGGAAAGTGTTGGTATTTCTTGTACTGCATTAAGTGGATTTTCCGCCGTATTTAGTTTACGAGCATTTGCTTTATTATTGGAATATAAATGCAGAAAAAGACATGATTTTGAAAGTGTTAAGCAGGAAGTTGTTTGAACTGGTTCAGGGATTGGCTTGCCTGACAGTGTGTCCGGCGCCATCACAACCCATAGATTTTGGGTCGTGACACCCTCTTTAGGTGATTACTTTGCCAAAGAATCCCCTAACTATGCCACCTAGATACCTAATTTACCTAGTCATTATAAGGCTTGAATAACAATCCAACTTGCTGCCACGCTGGGAGGTATCTCCATTAAGCTTATCCACTAATTTCTAATTAATTAGTTAATCTTCCATTAAAAATCAATAATTAACCAATTATTCACATAATTAAAAATTAACTCAAATTACTTAAAATACTAATCACTTTTAACATACTTTAAACACCTTATTATCATGTTTATGTGGTACCTTGTATGACACTACTCCATAAATACCGGGTATTATAGTTTGAACCGTATTTTATCCCAAATGACAACCTTCAATGAGACTCATTTTGTCACGACCCAAATTTTCCTCCGTTGGGTATCTTGATGGCACCTAGTCTTAGGGACTAGGTAAGCCTAACATTTTCACTGAACAACAACAATAATAAAGGAAATATAACAGTCTCGATATAGAAATCTTGACAGAGTTTAAAATTTCCCAAAACCCGGTAAATACAAGTCATAAGCTCTACGAAATATTTCCACCAAATCTAAATACAACTGTCTAGAGATAAGTGAGTACAGTTGAAATAAACAGGAAGGTGACTCCGAAGCCCGCGAACGCTGTAGCAGGTTTACCTTGAGTCTCCTCGGCAATGAACCCACAGAGCTACTAACAATAGATACCTAACTCTCCACACCAAAAATGCGCAGAAGTGTAGTATGAGCACACCACAGCGGTGCCCAGTAAGTATCAAGACTAACCTCGGTGGAGCAGTGACGAGGACTAGTCAAGACACCACTGGTCTATCAAGTAAAAAGGCATAAATATTAGAATGACCGAAACATAATATCAATCTAAAGATTTTTCGATATAATTAACGATACGATAGAATAATACGGAAGAAAATTCAGCAATTTCGATCAACGGACAACATAATAGAAATACGCAAAGAGAATGGAAAGAATGCAAGTCAAATGTCGGGAATCACAACCCAATAAAACAGTAGCAACTCAGCACTGCATCAATTTATTCACATCAGGCCTTAGCCAATAAACTCAATAAAGCTGGTTAAACCTTCGAGCGAAAAGCTTTAAGTCGTGAGTTTATTTCGAAAGCTTTAAAGATAAAATCATTTGGGAATAGAGAAATTTCTTCTTTGAAACATACTTTCTCTGAATGTATATTTATATTTTTATAAAGAGGAATCTTTAAAGCATAGTCCCTTCAAAATACGTGGTGTTCAAATATACTTTCCCAAATACTGCTNGGGGGGGGAGGGGGGGAAGCTCCCGGAATCTCGTCCGTAGTTCCAATTTTACATATACAATGCAACCACTGAGGAGAACAACTAGAATGCGACAAAAACAACATACATTGCCACAACAGGCGCAAAAGCAACAAAAACCGAATGCAAGGTGCGATGAGAAAATAAAAAGACTTGACTCACAAGAATGGCAAAAACTCACTCATAAGATGTAGCCACTGAAAGGAATGCCAAGCACAAAGAGAACAACATAACGAGGGAAAAACAAGGCAAATATAGCAACGATTCTATATATTCAAGTTCACAACCAAAGAAACCAAATCATCCCGGCAAGGGAATCAGTTATAAACAATCTCACTTAGACAATTAGCTTTACCAAATAAACTCAGCTTGAACGAATGCTCAATAGATAGGCAACATCAAAGAAATATCATCAACATGGACGGTCATCAACTAAACCCAAGTGGCACTTAAGGGAGAATCATTTAAATCACCATGTACGACTCACGGGCATGCTTGACACCAACGTATAGATATTCTAATTACATTAAACAATTATAGGGCAAGTAATAGCCTGTTTGGACAAGCTTGTTTTTGGGCCAAAAGTGCTTTTTTTTGGCCAAAAGCACTTTTGGCCAAAAATTGAGGTGTTTGGCCAAGTTTTTGGATGGAAAAAAGTGCTTTTGAGGAGAAGCAAAAGCAGTTTTGGAGAAGCAGAAAAAAGTAGCTTCTATCCAAAAGCACTTTTGAGAAAAATACACTTAGAAGCAGTTTTCAAAAGCTTGGCCAAACACTAATTACTGCTTAAAAGTGCTTTTCAAATTAATTAGCCAAACACAAACTACTTCGCACCAAAAGCACTTTTTTTAAAAGTACTTTTGAAAAAAAGCACTTCTCTAAATAAGTTGATTTTAGAAGCTTGGCCAAACGGGCTATAATACTAATTCTAGTGAATTAGGCAGTTTATGAAGAAAATATAACATACTAATAAAGAAGGTAAAATACCCAGTTAAGTCAAGTAAGATCGAATAGCCAACGAAGGAATCCAAAAGCAAGCAATTCTAATTTAAGCAGGAAGGGATGAAATTAACCACCAAGGATTCAAATGTAACAATGACAACTCATTCACAGGTAGCATAAGGACCTATGAATCCTAAAAGGCCAATCTAATAGCAAATAAGTCCGAGTACGCACTCGTCACCTCGCATACATGGACTACAATCAACATAGAAGACTCAAATCCTAGGGGTAGTTCCCCCACACAAGGATAGGTAAGATACTTACCTCACAGACGACAACCGGATACTGAAAAGTGAACTTCTCAGGCGGGAAGACCTCCGGACGGCGCAAAATCAACTAAAACAACTTCAAAATACACATAACACGTATAAGGAATAATTCCGAATAATAAAGTTTCAATCTTTACTAATTTATAAAAATCGACCCAAAAGTCGACCCTCGGGCACGCACCTCAGAACCCGACAAAATTTATAAATTCCGAACACCCATTCAATAACGAGTCCAACCATACTAATTCATCAAATTCCGATGCCAAATCGATGTTCAAACCCAATTATTCTTTTTAGAAAAGTTTTGGATAAAAAACCCCAATTCTCCAATCAAAACATGGATTAATTCAAAATATTATAACGACCCGGTCTGTCGTTACGTAAAACCTGCATTATAACTGTTGTTATTGACTTATTATAGATTGGTTATTCTGTTATTAATATGTTAGAGTTGATATGCTTGAAATCGGAATGGTTAAATGAGAATTCAGGCACTTAGTCCTTAAGAATAGCCTTAAAAAAGGGAAAAGTCAACGAAGAGTTGACTTATTAGTAAACGACCTCGGAATGCGGATTTTATGGCTCAGATAGCTATTCTTGATTGTCACAGTGATGCTTTGGCTTTATTTGACCCTGGTTCCACGTACTCTTATGTCTCGTCTTATTTTGCTCATTTTCTGAATATGCCCCGTGAGTCTCTAGTTACTTCTGTTCATGTTTCGACTCCGGTGGGTGATACTATTGTTGTGGACCGTGTGTATCGGTCGTGTCTTATATCTATTGGGGGTATGGAGACCCGAGTGGACTTGATGTTACTAAGTATTGTAGATTTTGATGTAATTCTGGGCATGGACTGGTTATCCCCATGTCATGCTATTCTTGATTGTCACGCTAAGACCGTTACCTTAGCTATGCCCGGAGTTCCGAGAGTCGAGTGGAGGGGGTCTATAGAGCACGTGCCTAGCAGGGTGATTTCTTATTTAAAGGCTCAGCGTATGGTTGAGAAAGGGTGTGAATCTTATCTTGCGTTTGTGAGGGATGTTAGTAGTGAGACTCCATCTGTTGATTCTGTTCCCGTAGTTCGTGATTTTTCGGATGTATTTCCTGCAGACCTGCCAGGCTTGCCACCTGACAGAGATATTGATTTTGGTATTGACCTGGTGCCAGATACTCATCCTATCTCTATTCCACCTTACCCTATGGCACCAGCAGAGTTGAAAGAATTAAAAGAGCAGCTTCAGGAACTCTTAGATAAGGGGTTCATTCGACCTAGTGTATCGCCTTGGGGTGCGCCGGTGTTGTTTGTGAAAACGAAGGATGGTTCGATGCGCATGTGTATTGACTATAGACAGTTGAATAAGGTTACAGTGAAGAATCTTTATCCGTTGCCTCACATTGATGACTTATTTGATCAGTTTCAAGGCGCTAGGGTATTCTCCAAGATTGACTTGAGGTCTGGGTATCATCAGTTGAAAATTCGGGACTCTGATAT
>ML276423.1:0-43052 GCA_005239495.1 Nicotiana undulata | reverse complement strand
GATGTTTTGATTGAAATATTTAGAAGAAAGACTTCTGAAAAGCAAGAAAATATTTTTGGGTTTTGATTTGACCTTTTCTTTTTCTTTTTTGAACTTTTGGGGAAACTAATTCAAGATAAAGGAAGCTTGTATTTTTGGATTTTGATTTTTGATCTTTTTTCTTTTTTATTTCAGGGAAGAAAGACTTTTTTTTTTAAATGGTAAAAATATTTTTTTTAAATGAAAGACTTCTAAAAACTCTTTTCTTTTGTTTTGAACCTTGAGAATTTCAAAAGTAAGAAGAAAATATTTTTGTTGAATTTCATCTTTTGTCACCTTTCTTTTCTTTCTTTTAAGAATAAAGAAAATATTTTTGGATTTCGAATGTTGCCTCTACATTTTCAAAAGAGGGATTTTTTAAAGAAAGACAAAGATTTCGCTTTTTTTTTTTTGGAATTTTTTTTTCTAAATTTTTGTTTCTTTTGGAAAAATATTTCTGAAGGAGAGGAAAACATTTTTGGATTTTGATTTATTATTTTACCTAGTTTTATAAAAGCTTTCAAAAAGGAAGGAAAATATTTTTGAATTTTTTTTTCTTCTTAAAATCTCTTCTTCTTTTTTCAGGAGAGAATTAAAGGACAATATTTTTAGATTTTTTAAAAATTGGGTCTCAAAAAAAGACTTTTCATAAAAGGAAAGAAAATATATTATATTTTTTGGATTTTTCTTTTTTTTTTTTTTTGAAAATTGTGAAAAAGAAAAGGTAGAAAATATTTTTTTGAGATTTTAACTTGATTTGTCTTCTTTGTTCAAATGAAAGACTTCTAAAAAATATTTTTGGTTAATAAGTTTTTTTAATATTTGAAGACTTCCAAAAAAAAGTGATTAAGGAAAAATATTTTTGGATTTTTTTTTAATAGGGAGAGTCGGAACTGATGAGGTTTGCCTACGTATCTCACATCCGGTGAGAATCAGACCGGCGTAGTTCGGGCAGTTTTGACGGAACTGGGAAAACGTGACTTTTTGAGGACATTCAATTATTTTCTTTCTTCTTATAAACGGAGTTTCAGATTTTTAATACCTACCTCTCACTCTTTGTTTTTTGATTTTATTTTTTCTTTTGATTTTCCTTCCTATTCTAGAAGTTGGTAAACATGCATGCCGAAACAAAAAGATGTCAAGTAGCACGTAAGATGCACCAGGATGGTCTTTTATTTCAGGTACACCTGTCCTAGACGGATACAACCCCTGTGTTGAGTCCCCTAAGTTAAATGCACGCGATGCAAATAAACGTTCCTACTAGGGATCCGGCATGAGGCTATGTCATACTAGGTTTATACCCTGGGGTTTTGTTCTAGACAAGGCTTACCCGAGCGGAGAGCTCGAGCCAAGGTCGGGGCAGCGTACCGGGAATACAGAAGCTTCACCGGCTTTGCAACTTGTCCGTACCTCGTTCTAAAATTTGGATGACTCTAACAGAAAAGAAGTCACACGAAGTGCACACTTCCCAGATGATTTTGAAGACTCAGAGAGAAGAAGGGTTTCGGCACAGTTTTATACGCAGTTCAGATAATATCAAAGCGGTAAAAATCAGCGTTTAGCACATAAGGTTTAAACACGTAAAATCAGATAATAAAAGCCAAAATATAACAGTTGTATAAGCTCAAATTCTTGAACCTTAAACCAGGGATTCTGGGTTCCAATCCCCAGCAGAGTCGCCAGAGCTGTCACACCTCCTTATTTCACCGGTAAGGGTGGATTCTGGGTTCCAAGTATTTGTGGAAAAAAAAAGGTAGGATTCCATACTAAACTATATGTCTAAACTTCAACTTACGCTAAAACCTTATTGAGACAGAGTCCAAATCCCAAACCAATTTTTAACATAAATTAGAACTTAAGCAAATATCACATTTACTTGAACATTAACACCATAGAATATTATGTCGCTTTAGTAGAAAATAACACGTTGAACTTCAAAGTAACTCAGTCAAGTGAAGCCCAAAACAAAATTATGCTTTTCATTCATGTTGATTTTAAAAGCTACAAGAATGGTCTCAGAATTACCTCAAATGCAGAATTTTATGATGCAACATCAAGCGTAATAATCTGAACCACAGTGAACAATCAAACACAACAAGAGTCGGACGACAACGTTAGCAACGCAACCTTTATACTATGTCATCAAAATACATGAATCCCAGAGATTACAACCCAAATGAAGAACTCGAAAAAGATCCGCGACAGGAGCACTCGAACGACGTCCTCGACGACCTTAACGGACTGAACGTTTCAAGTGATTTTAGGACGATTTAGGGCGATTTTGGAACTGATTTTTGGGGTTGTTATTGTCGTTGTTAGCAGATGTGTCTTGCAGCGTTTTTAGCTACAAATTTTGGTGATTTTGAGGCTCTTTTGGTGGTGGATATTTGGGGCAAAAGAGCTGGATTTTTGAGTTGTGTTTTCATGGCTTTTTGCTTCATTTTTCTGCTGAGTTTAAGAGATGCTTTGGGGGCGATTTTTGTGATTTAAAGGACTGTTTCGCAGCAGATCTGAGGCGAGTTTTATGGAATTTATGAGCTGATTTTTTGCAACGATTTATGGGTATTTTGAGACTGGTTTTGCCCCTTTTCCAGTTGTGTTTTTGTCAGATTTCGCATCTGGATTTTGGTGAGAAATTTGAGCTGAAAGTTGCTAGTTTTGGAGTTTTACATGGTTGGAAATAGGGGGAAGAAGATGGTATTTGGGTGATATTATTTTACAGCTTTTTGGACTCTAATGGCTAAATTTTTTTTATAGTTGAGGAAAGGCTGGTCGTTACTATTGTTGTTCTGTCAAAGATTGAGAGAGATTTTTCAGAGGTCTGTGCGGCTTCTTGTTTGATCTATGGGAGGGGGGGTCTTTTTTTTTCTTTTTTTCTTTTTTTAGGTCTTTAGGTCTCTATTATATAGACGGGGATTAGGATTGGAATGTGAGGAATTTAGTTGGGCCTGGGATTTTGGGCCCTGAAATTAGGCCAATTTGAAACAAAGGTAAATTTTATCTTTCAAAAAAATAGTCATCTTACTACTAACTAAATTTTATTTATCAAAACGACCTAATTAATATTTTAACTAACTAAATAAACTAATTGATTAAGCTAATGTATATTTTTTGTGACTTTTATATATTAATCTATCAATTAAAGGGTAATTAATTTCTAAAAATGCGAATTAAACGTAAGATCACATGAAATGAAAAATGTGACAATTTTTATGATTTTTCTATGATTTTAAAATATTAAACATGCATGAAATGCAACTAAATAAAGAAAGGTTCCTAAAATTCATTAAAAGTTATTTTTTGATTATTTTAGGAGTAATTTCCATGCGGCGCAAAAATTGGGTGTTCACACTGAGGTTCTGGGATAAGTAATGGAGCGTTGTTGGAAGTGTGGCAAGTATTGCATTATGTCGAGAGAGTTTGGTTCTTTGGCGGAGTGGTGGGATGGTGAGGTGCGGGATGATTCTGTTGTCTTGGGATATTTTGTGGAGGTGTAGGGTTTTGAGCGNATGAAAAAATGTGACAATTTTTATGATTTTTCTATGATTTTAAAATATTAAACATGCATGAAATGCAACTAAATAAAGAAAGGTTCCTAAAATTCATTAAAAGTTATTTTTTGATTATTTTAGGAGTAATTTCCATGCGGCGCAAAAATTGGGTGTTCACACTGAGGTTCTGGGATAAGTAATGGAGCGTTGTTGGAAGTGTGGCAAGTATTGCATTATGTCGAGAGAGTTTGGTTCTTTGGCGGAGTGGTGGGATGGTGAGGTGCGGGATGATTCTGTTGTCTTGGGATATTTTGTGGAGGTGTAGGGTTTTGAGCGTTTGGGAAATTGACGTCTGGGATGTTGAGGGAAAAAGACAGGTTGGCCAGATTTTGATCCTGATCGAGTTCTTCTTGAAATTTCAGCAGTTTCTGTTCCGGTGGTGACATGTTCTCATTTAGGACCTGAATACCTCGGTCGTTAGTGGCCTCTACCCGTTCAACCATATTCTCTTTCCCGGTGCCGCTGGATTCTTCCATCTTACACTTTCTTTTGATCTTACCTTTAGGAGGACTAGGAGGAGGAGTAGGTGGAGGGCCCTTGGATCTTATGTGATAAGCTGATGATGCCAGAGTGCATGAACTAACCTTTGGGGAGGGGAATAATAAAGAAAAGAAATAAAAACAAAAGGTAGCCAAGTCAGTGAAGATTATGAAAAATATTGCAGTATTTAAACACATAGCGCGGGAATGTAAAGCGTGTCCTAATTTGGGAACCTCTTTATTCCCGAGGTAGGCCTAGCGACAAGTTGATTTGGAGAAATTAAAATGCTAAATGCCTCATTTTATTGATAAGAAAATAGACAAATCCCAAAACTACGCTAAATAAACGAATAATAAAAGTCACTAGTGGTCATTGGCCTCATTACATTGACAGAGAAAAATAAAGACATTCCTATCTATTTGGTCCCAGAAGGACCTTCCCCAGACTCGGCACTCTTGCTTCCCTCGAACATCTTTCCCAGCTCGCGAAGTCCCAACAACAGGTATGTTCTGGCGAGATATCCTCCTTCGGTTCCCTCAGCCCTTTGGAAGTCTTCGACCCTTTTGATAAATTTCTCCTCCAGCTCGACTATACCTCGTTCTAAGTATCCCAACCTCTTGTTGGTGCTGATAGCCATGTCTTTCCACTCTTCTATCAGTTTCTTGTTAGATTCATGTATTTTGTGGTGTTCATCCTTGCACTCACGTATCCTTTTGCGCAGCTGGTTGAACTTGACTTGCGCTTCAACCTTTTCATCTATACCCCTGTGACCTCGGAGGTACCTTGGCTTGCTCTAATCACCCTGATTATCTTCTAACCAACTAGGATAGAAAGGGGTACAACCCACATGATACATGTCTTGCTCGATGGTGTCCATCTCAAGTATAATCTTGCAGTGCCACAGGTGCTGGGCTTGGCACTTGTGAGGACTGTCATCATTTTGGAAGTCTGCTCGAAAATGGCTCATTTAGTCGACCCTGGGTATGACTTGATTCCTACCCGTTTTCCTCATAACTCGAAGAGGGACGTAAGGGTATGTCCCCCTTAAACCAATCAGTATCAGAAACGGTGCATCTCGGGATCGGATGATGAACTCATCTGTCGGAAACCACTCAAACATCCATTGAACCTGTTCTTCAGTCAGATTATCAAAGAGCTCGACCCATCCTTCGGCATTCTCAGGTTGAGCGAACATGTCGGGGGTGTAATTCATTCGCTTCCGGTGATGGAAAGCGATGTGGTCATCCCATACCCTTCGATGAATGTCTTGTCAGTATTCACCTCTTTGGAGGTGTTCCATGAGCCAACGTTGAAGTAATATATTGCAACCCTCGAAATGTCTTGCTCCTTGTTGACACTTCTCCAAGGCCCGACCTATGTCTGCAATGATCATAGGCACAATGCTAAAGTCTTGCCCAATCCCTTCCATTAGCGTCTTAGTCACCATGGACAGCCTGGTATGAATTCTCTCCTTCTTCATTGGAAACACGATCAAACCCAAAAAGCAAAACATGAAGGTGAACACTCTATGATGGATGTGTCCCAGGGAGGTGATAGCAAACTCGTCATGGTAGGTAAGGTATGATTTGATGTGGTCGTACCTCTCGTATAAATAACCAAAGGGTATGTATGATTCCTTCAAGCATACCAGTTCTGCATTCTTCTTCAGACCCATCATTTTAAATAAACCTTTGCATGTGCGGTTCTTAGGCATCAGCAACCCCGAGGTTTCCCACACTAGGCCAGCCAGTCCTCTTATTTCCTCCACCAAAGGCGTCATTTCAATGTCCCCAAAGTGGAACAAGGACCTTTCGCAATCCCAGAATAAGGTAACAGCCTCTATTATCATTTTGTTAGGATGGATTTCTAAGAGAGATGGTAGGTTTCCCAAGTATTTTCTGACGAGAATTTTGTCACTGGAGTGTAGATCTTCCCACCAACTCAACAGTCTTGGGTGGATATTGGAGACCATGCCGAATCTGGGGACTTCGTGCCTCATGTTTTTGCAAGGCAAATAAGGGTTAGGTCCTTACCCCCACCCGACTCGAATATTTAATATCAATAATTAGCATGAAGCATTTAGTTCTCCAAAGGAATGCACAGAACGTGATGATGTCCGTTTAGGGTTTAGGGAAACCCGATGGACTTTTGGATAAGGCTATCTTAAGAGCTATAGTGTGGACAACACTTTAGCTTGGCTAGGTTTGACCATGATGCATCCAACAATACAACAGAATAAGGTTTCTATGGGGTTTTAGACTGGTACCCTTGAGCGGACAACTCAAGGGGGAAGGCACGGAACCGTCGACTGCACCGTTGATCGACTAGTTATACCGCAAATAAGCCTTTCCAAATTTAGGGGTAATAATATAGGAAGAGCGCAACCACTCATCAAGCGTTGCTATAGTATTTGTTTTGGAACGAGTGGAGTATGAATGTCGAGCATGGTTATGCAATAATAAACATTAAAAGCAGGTTGTCATGTATTTTCACGTTCAAGAAAGCGGTAAATGCAACAGTTATAATTTAAAGCGGTTACAAAGGAAAACAAAGAAACATGTCAGTTTCGCTTTTTGGAAAGGAATAAATACTTGAAAGAGATAAACAATTAATTGCACATAAAAGGGAAAGGGAAAGGGTACAAATATCAAACTCAGACAAATTCACAAAGCGGTTTGTAATGGTAAAAGCCTATAGTCCCCAGCAGAGTCGTCATGTTGTCGCGCCCCTTTTTTACTCGCGGAGATCGGGTTCAGGACATCTTGGGTTGAGACAACTCTTTACTTTTGGGAAGGCGTTTGCATTTTTTAGGGTCACCACCTAACGATTTTAAAGGTGCGTTTGGGCACCTAAAGGGGGATTCATTTACAACTACGTTGGTAACCAGAGATAGGGTAAAGGCTTGAGATTATCCTAAGGGGAAGGTGTTAGGCACCCCTCAGGATCCACAAGTGTGGTTCCCGGCCAAATAGCTTTTGTGAATTTGTACGGTTTAGCAAACAAACAAATAAAGGCTCAAATAAGAGGGGGTTTAAGTCCTTAAGCATACAAGGTGTTTGAAAACGATTAAAAAAAGAGTTTTAATCTAAACATTTCAGGTAAAGGATATCCTAGGTTTGTGATAATATGGATCACATCAATGCAATACCCGGTATGACACTCCTCAAAGAGGGGCTACACGTGATATTAGCGCATCGGTCATCATGTCCATATTCTACCCTTTCCCACCCCGTGAAGGTAACTAAGGCGCGTGTTGGTCACGAACTCTATTGCGTGTTGTTACCCGCCCCTTCCTATTAGTCCCGGAGGAGGTTAGGACTACTATCCTAAAAGGGAAGTACTAGGCAGACCCTCAGGTTTAAAAGGTAAAATTCTAAGGCGACAAATAAATAGGACTGCAGTAAATGGGAACACATAGGAGCATGTAAGAGGCTCAAATTTACCTCCGCAATTAATGCACATAATAGCATGACTCAAACACAAGTAAGGACAGTGTTTTAATTCAGAACCTAAGATATGGTGTCTAAGTGAGTTTAGATTATAAACAGATATGTAGACATGTCTTATTACTCAGAAAAGGGTCCTAATCAATTTGCCTACTGGTTTTAGCATGATGGTAGTTAAACATGATCATAAAGACAGATCTGGTTTTTATTGTCTTGTAATTGATTACCTAAGGCTTGCCTAGGTGTAAAATAACATGCAACAGTTGTACAGGTTTGTTAAGGATTCCAGATTATTAATCCTAATAGCATGTGATTCTAAATGTTCGCAAATGACTGATCGACAGTTTATTTAGAACATGGGACTGTGTTTTTAAACTAAGTATGATCCTATGAACATGATATCTAATATGTGTAGACAGAGATGCTGAATGATTGTATGCAAAATTCCTAGACAGGATCTTCTAAGTGCATAAAATCACAGTATTTTGAACATACTTTCAGAAGATGCAGCAAATATGAGAATGACTGATTTTAGTAGTGGATCGTTACCCTAATCAGGATTTCTAGGTGTACTACAGTATTATTACATTATTTCACAGCTTCAGGAGCGGCATAAGTGACAGGTTTTAATAGTTGTTTACCTATAACATGATCTCTACGTATATAGTAAAGCATGATTGCAGATTTGTTAACACATTCGTTTAAGGCAGGATTTAGATCACATTTTTTAGAATGCATGAAAATAATCACATAGCAGCATTTTCATTGTTATTACTGAACAGGATGTTTCTAAGTGACATAATAGTATTGAAGTAAAGTGTTGAAAACAGGTTTATGAAATCCTAAAGAGCATGATTTCTAATGCACACATTAGTCCTAAGCATGATCGCTATTGCACACATAGGAAATGTAATCCTAATAGCATGGTTTCTACCCTTTATATCTATAGCATGCACAGTTATCCCTTTCCCCTTTTCACTATCCATCCCCAAGAGTTATTTACAATAAGTTATTACAGACCATGGATCATGAATCACATAATTGAAGTAGATAAAAGAAGAAGCTATTCTATAGGGAGCCTACAGATAGGCCCAAGTCCTCCAAACCTCATGTCATATGCTATTTCACAGCCTTTCATAATCTGGGTGTGTCAAATTTCCCTAAGGACCTCAAGGGCTCCCGGGAAATGCTCACACCCAAACTTATTAACCAAGAATTGAAAATGTGCAGTGTGGAAGTGCCAGCCTCAGTGTGTCAGAGTTCAAAGGGAGTTCAGGAGTCCCAAAGCAGTGCTCACACTGAGGGGGCTAAACTTATGGTCTAAGAATAAAGTAAAGTGCAAGAGAGGATTTGAAAAAGAGTTGAGTTAAAAGAACCTTTCTAAAGAATAGTTTATTTGGAATAGTTTGCAAAATAGTAAGTGAGTAGTTTAGGGAAACAGTTTCAGAATAATCAACCAGCACCAAACAGCACACAGTGCATAGAGACAATACAGACAAGGGAGCAGGGACTGGGGACATATAGAAACATATTAGGATACCAGTTATCATTAGAGAAGTACTAGAGTATCACAGACTGGTATTGAGCCTAAACAGTCACAAACACAGTTGGTTACTAAGAGTTCATGCCAAGAACTAAACAAAATCATATTGAGGGAGTACTGGGAGAGGACAACATGCAATACACATAGTTACACATAGGTTCAGGAAAAGTTTGGAGTATAGCATGTGTTCAAGATTACATGGAGAGTAGGTAACACATAGTGCAATTGTAGTATACTAGGGATCACAGAAGACATAAGCAGAAATATATTGAAACATGCAAGAGGTAGTACATATGATGAGGCTAAAGGGAAAGGTACCAAGAATAACAGAGCATACAAACTAGTTGCAAGTAGGACAACATAACCATAAGTAGAAGCAGATTAGGAATAGGATGAATCGAAATACCCAAATAAGCATGTTGTTTTGAAGCTTAAACATAAATTGGAGACATACCAGTTGGAAGGATAGCAGGTGCAGGATGAAAAGTAAGCAAAATAGAATCACTATTCTTGGCTTTCAGCCGACTAGTAACAACAGAAAATCAAGAGAAGAGCAATAGAATGTGTGTGTGAGTAAGAGAGAGTTGAACAGTGGGATGTTCGTGTGTATAAGTCTCTCCTAATGATAGTAGAAGAGAGCATCTATATAGCAGTTTGAAGGCTAGGTAAATAAGGCAAGAATCAATTTGTTCAGTAATTAAAGAACTCATAATCAATTAATAGTAAAATCAGTCCAAGTCCTCCCTTAATTAAGGGATTCATTTCAAACGGTAGAGAGCAGGTAACAAGATATAGGTACAGAATAAGTAAATAGGGGTAAATATATAAAGGTCTAATTAAGGAAACAATAGTAAAATCAGTAAATAATGCGGCCAACCACATAATAAGGTAACAAATACTTTAAAGGTTGTGAGCATAAGGAAAATAGCAGGAAATCAGTGTAGGAATATCAACACAGTAAATCAAGGATTCAGGAATCGGAGTAATACTAATTTTAAAGGGAAATAATATAAACTCCCAGGGAAAACACATAAACGGAGTATAAACAAAAGAAACAAATCAGAGACTCTAATAGGGTATCATTAGGGTGGAAATCATAAAATACTCTAATTAATCAAAGCATATGAGAATCAAGCACACAAAAAAACAGTAAAGATGAACTCAGAACACAAGACTAAAGCCAAAATTAGGGGTTTCACGCAGACAATGATATGAATCAGCAGAGTAGACATGATACACGCAAAATAGATGAAGAGTCAGAAACCCTAATAGGAAACAGGGTAAAATCACAAGAAACTTAAGCTGCTCATGAAAATCAGCCACATATACAAATTAAACAAACGGTTATCAAAGATACACTTAGAATCTAGGATTAAAGCTGCAAACTTAGGGTTTTTCTAGCGAAATAAATCAGACCAGCAGGGAAAAGCTTAAGTTGTATAAACATGGTGAAATCACAAGATAATGTTAAAAATCAGAGAGTAAAACTGTTTTGAAATGGGTTTACGAACCCTAGTTTGAAAAAATTAAGAACTGTTTACGGAAAACGGAAAATCTTTAGGGCAAACATTAAAATCACTCACAATATGTACAGATCTATTACAGATCTAGAAAAATTGAGAGTTTAGAAGTTAGGGTTTCAGAGAGAGAACCCAGAGAGAGGGAGAGTCGGTATAGAAACCACCGGATCAAGCCGGAAAGTAGAAAAACCTTACTGGAGATCGAGCCATGAAGGCCTGAAACAGGCTAGAGGTGTGAGAAAGTGAACCCTGGTCTCTTGAAGACCTTAGAGACAGCAACACCGGTGTGAAGGAGCCATGGGAGGTCTGAGGATGGTGAGGACTCCATGGCCTTCGGTGGAGAGGCAGCCGAAGAAGACGAAGGGGCCTCCTCGGAGGCAGAGAGACTGGAAGTCTCTAGAGGAGGCTGGAGAGATAGATAGAGAGAGAGTAGAGAGATGGGAGCTTGAGTGAAATGAGGGACGGGGGAGGGGGTAGGTCATTAGGATTAATTATGGTAACAATCGATCTGGGCCGTTGATCAATTATGATCAACGGCCAGGATTTAGGAAGAGTTGGGTCGGGTGGATTGGGTATTGGGCCTGGGTGGTGTTTGGGCTAATTTAATTGGGTATTGGGTTTAATTTAGGCTCCAATTGAAATTAAAAGATGGCTATTAGTTAAATACCCCTTAAAATAGATAAATAATTAATAAAAAAAATAACTGGTAATTATAAAAAGTGAAATTAATGCTAAATAAATGAAATTAAGGTAATTAGTTAATATTAAAATATGAAAATGACAAATTATTGATTTAAATGGTAGAAATTGCATAATTAGGCTATAATTGTAAAATTATTGTAATTATAGCTAAAATAATGCCAAATTGGCTAATTTATGAAATAATTAAATCCTAATAGGATTAAAATGATATATTGAGCTGGGAAATATTTTGAAAATTATTTATAACACAATCTATGTATAATTATTGAATAAAAATACTGAATAAATTAAAAATATGTAAAATTATGAGAAAAGTGCTAGTTATCATGAAAAGTGATTTTGAAGGCATATATGCAAGATAAAAAATAGTTTGAGGAAAAATTGGGTATCAACAGAAGGCATGCGTAAAATCGGCCATGAAGTCCGCTAAAATTTGAGACTTGATAGTCGTCCGGGGTTGATACTTGATATCATACCCTCCGAGTTCGATGGCCCATTTGGCCAATCGGCCCGATAATTCGGGCTTATGCAAGATGTTTCGAAGAGGATATGTTTTTAATACACATATAGGGTGACATTGAAAGTAAGGTTTCAATTTCCTGGATGCACTAACTAATGGAAGAGCTAGTTTTTCTAAGTGCGGATACCTGGTTTCAGCATCTCCTAGGGTCCGACTTACGTAATAGACAGGGAATTGCATACCTTGTTCTTCTCGAACCAACACACCACTTACCGCTACTTCGAACACGGCCAAATATAAGTATAGTGTTTCATCCTCCTTCGGGGTATGGAGCAAATGTGGGCTCGTGAGATACCGCTTTAATTCCTCCAAGGCATGTTGGCATTCCGGAGTCCACTCGAAGTTGTTTTTCTTCTTGAGTAGGGAGAAAAAGTGATGACTCTGATCTGATGACCTCGAGATGAATCGGCCTAAGGCTGTTATNCCCCCCCCCCCCCCTGTTCGACACCATGAATCCCAAAAACTTGACCGATCCGACCCCAAAAGCGCATCAATGTAAACTTCCTGCAAATGAGTCAAATAGTCCTCTGCGTGCAGGGACTTAACTAGCATGTCATCAATGTAAACTTCCATAGACTTGCCTATATGATGTTCGAACATCTTATAAACTAGGCGTTGATATGTAGCCCCTGCATTTTTTTATCCCGAAGAGCATTACGTTATAACAATATGTACCATACTTCATAATAAACGAAGTCTTTTCCTGGTCCTGGGTCTATTTGAATTTGATTGTACCCGGAGTAGGCATCGTGGAAAGTAAGGATCTCATGGCCGGCCGTAGCGTCAATCAAACGATCGATGTTGGGAAATGGAAATGAATCTTTAGGGCATGATTTATTCAAATCCTTGTAATCTACACACATTCTTAATTTATTTCCCTTTTTAGGGACTACTACTACATTATCTAGCCATTCGGGGTATTTTACCTCCCTAATGGATCATGTTTTGAGAAGTTTCGTTACCTCGTCTTTGATGAATGCATGCTTTACCTCGGAATGAGGTCTCCTTTTTTTCTTCACCGATTTGAACCTAGGGTCGACAATTAGTTGATGGGTGGTTATCTCCGGTGGGATCCCTGTCGTATCTAAATGGGACCAAGCGAAGCAATCAATGTTATCAATAAGAAATTGAATGAGTTTTTTCCTGAGTTTGGGGTTAATCCCGTTCCCAGGTATACCTTTCGTTCTAGAAGATGCTCGATCAATACGGCATACTCGATCTCTTCGACTGTGGACTTCATTGCATCTGACTCCTCGGGGGAAACAAAGGCTCGAGGGGTGAGGAAGTCTTCGTCATTGTCCTCGAACACCTACTCACCGGTCGACTGTCCCTCGGGTTCGACCGGGGGTATAGATTGTGGTTGCTATTTGGTTATCTGCTTGTCTTTTGACTTCTCCGAGGTGGAAGGCATCGATACTGGTGCCAAATAGTGCACCTCGAACATCTCATTAGCTGCATACTGCTCTCCATACACTGTCTTTATGCCTTTTTTTGTTGGGAACTTCATCATTTGATGAAGAGTTGATGGAACCGCCCTCATGCTATGTATCCATGGCCTTCCAAGTAAGGCATTGTACCTCATGTCACCTTCGATGACATGAAACTTGGTGTCTTGAATTGTACCGGCCATGTTGACTAGGAGGATAATTTCCCCCTTCATCGTTTCACTCGCCATGTTGAATCCATTCAGGACTTGAGAGGCGGGGATGATTTGGTCGAGCAGCTCGAGCTGCTCCACGACCCTCGACCTGATTATATTGGCCGAACTACCTGGATCCATGAGCACACGTTTAATTTGAACTTTATTTAAAAGTGAATAAATTACCACTGCATCATTATGAGGTTGAGATAAGGCCTTGATGTCTTCCTCGCAGAATGTAAGAGCATCATCGGGTATGTAGCTCCGAGTCCGCTTTTCCTTTGTGATGGATAATTTTGTTTGTTAAAAAATGGGTCCCTATGGGACGTCATCTTCTCCGATGATCATATGAATGATATGGTGCGGCTCCTCTTGTTCATTTTTCCTATTTGCATATCTCTCTCGAAAATGATTCTTGGCCCGATCACTGAGGAACTCTCGAAGGTGCCCTTCGTTGAACAATCGAGCTACCTCCTCTCGAAGTTGTCTGCAGTCCTCGGTCCAATGACCATGAGTACCACGGTAATTTCACATTACGTTGGGGTTCCTCTGGGAAGGATCTGACTGCATGGGCTTGGGACACCTGGCATCCCTGATCTTGCCTATGGCTGATACGATGTCTAAGGCATCGATGATGACGTTGTACTCTAACAATCGGGGTGCCTCCAACGGTACCGAATGCCTGTTGAACCCGGAATTTCTCATGAGTCCCCGGGAACTTTGGCCTCGGTCCGCCATTCGATCATTTCGAGGTATATTACGCCTCGAAGCATTTCTTCGGTCTCCGACATATGGTTGGTATCTTTCCTTGTTCTGTCTCAGCTCTCTTTCTGCATTCCTTGATTCTTTTGCTAATAGCCTGCTTGGATATACTGAGCCTGAGGGGGCTCCCAATTGGTCGTCCTCGACCCTGCTTTTTGATTGGTACCTATTGTGCACATTTTCCCAAGTTACGACGGGATACTCGATCAAAGTTTTCTTCAGCTGCTTCGAAGCTATCGAGCTTCGTTCATTCAAGCCATGAGTGAAGGCTTGCACTTCCCAAAAATTGGAGACTAGTGGTTGTCGCGCCCTCGCTTTCCTCGCAGAGATTGGGTTCGGGATGTTTGGGTTGAGACAACTCTTTTCTTTTGGGAAGGGGTTTGCATTTTTGAGAGTCGCCACCTAACGATTTTAAAGGTGCGTTAGGGCACCTAAAGGGAGGTTCAATTACAACTACGTTGTTAATCAGAGATAGGGTAAGGGCTTAAGATTATCCTAAGGGGAAGGTGTTAGGCACCCCTCAGGATCCACAAGTGTGGTTCCCGGCCAAATAGCTTTTGTGAATTTGTACGGTTTAGCAAACAAACAAATAAAGTCTCAAATAAGAGGGGGTTTAAGTCCTTAAGCATACAAGGTGTTTGAAAACGGTTAAAAAAAGAGTTTTAATCTAAACATTTCAGGTAAAGGATATCCTAGGTTTGTGATAATATGGATCACATCAATGCAATACCCGGTATGACACTCCTCAAAGAGGGGCTACACGTGGTATTAGCGCATCGGTCATCATGTCCATATTCTACCCTTTCCCACCTCGTGAAGGTAACTCAGGCGTGTGTTGGTCACGAACTCTATTGTGTGCTGTTACCCGCCCCTTCCTATTAGTCCCGGAGGAGGTTAGGACTACTATCCTAAAAGGGAAGTACTAGGCATACCCTCAGGTTTAAAAGGTAAAATTCTAAGGCGACAAATAAAGAACAAATAGGACTGCAATAAATGGGAACACATAGGAGCATGTAAGAGGCTCAAATTTACCTCCGCAGTTAATGCACATAACAGCACGACACAAAAACAAGTAAGGACAGTGTTTTAATTCAGAACCTAAGATATGGTGTCTAAGTGAGTTTAGAATATAAACAGATATGTAGACCTGTCTTATTACTCAGAAAAGGGTCCTAATCAATTTGCCTACTAGTTTTAGCATGTTGGTAGTTAAACACGATCACAAAGACAGATCTGGTTTTTATTTTCTTGTTATTGATTACCTAAGGCTTGCCTAGGTGTAAAATAACATGCAACAATTGTACAGGTTTGTTAAGGATTCCAGATTATTAATCCTAATAACATGTGATTCTAAATGTGCGCGAAGGACTGGTTGAAAGTTTATTTAGAACATGGGACTGTGTGTTTAAACTAAGTATGATCCTATGAACATGATATTTAATATGCATAGACAAAGATACAGAATGGTTTGTATGCAAAATCCTATGCAGGATCTTCTAAATGTATGCAGTTACATGCTTTCAAAATGTGCAGCAAGTATGAGAGTGACATGTTTATTAGTTGTTTTCCTAGAACAGGGTCTCTATGTATAACATGCCAAAGTGTTGAAGATTTTGTTAACACTCGTTTAAGGCAGGATATGGATTACATTTTCAGAAAATATGATAGCAATTTTTCATTGTTATTACTGATCCTATGAATAGGATTTTCTAAGTGAGGATGATATGCTGAAAGAAAAGCAGATGTATCAACATAAGTGACAAATGCATGGCATGCTTGATCCCTAGACATGGTAACTAGTGCGCACATATGAAAAATAAACCTAGAGAATTATGATATCTACCCAGACTTATACTATAGCATGCATACCCCACCCAATTTCACTATCCAGCCCCAGATAGTATTTACAAATTATTACAAGCCTTTGAATATGAATTACATAATTAAAATTGGAAAAGAAGAATTTAACTATAGGGAGCCTTCCATAGTAGGCCCAAGTATCCAAGTTCCTCAATGTCATGTACTGTTGTTTCATAACCTTTCATAATTTGGGTGTATCAGAGTTCCCTAAGGATCTCAGAGGATCCAGGGCAGTGCTCACACCCAGATTTCATAGCCAGAGATGGAGTAAGTGCAGTGTGGAAGGGCCATCTCTTGTGTGTCAAATTTCAAAGGGGGCTCAAGGGTCCCTAAGAAATGCTCACACAAAAGGGGCAGGACCTAGGCTTCTAAGAGTATATGTGAGAGTGCTTGGCATAATTTAAAAGAATAGAGTTGAAAACAGTTTTCTGAAAACAGATAAAAAACAGATTTAGAAATAGCTTGCCTTAGTGAAAATAGTTTGAAAGAAAGGGAGTAGGACAGTCAGCAATTCAGAATCAAGACAGCATACGTAGTGTAGGGAGACAGACACAAACAGGGAATAGGGGATTGGGGACAAGTAGGTCACATATAAAGATAGATTTGCATACAAGTTAACCCCAGAGAGATACTAAGGCATTTAAGAATTTTAACAAGCACATAACAATTTTCATAAAGGTGCTTAGGCCTGAGACTTAACAGAATTAAATTGAGGGATACCAAAGAGGAAGTACATGATAAACAGAGTTACCCATAGTCCCAGGGGAAAGGCTTCATGAGTACAGCATATGTTCAGAATCACATATACCTAAGTGACACAAATACATGCTTATATGTGCTGGGGATCAGGGGTAAGGCATGGTCCTAGCAAACATGTAAGAAGGCAGTAAAACATGTTGAAGCTAAAAGGAAAAGTAATCACATTGCTAAACTAGTAAATAGGCATGCTAATTGCAAGGTAAACAGCAGAACCACAAGTAGAAACATATTATGAATAAGATGAATTGAAGTGCTGAAAGAAGCATATTGTTTTTGAAAACTCGAATTGTAACTAGGACATACCAGTATAGGAGAGATAGTAATACCAAAGCAGAAGTAAGAGAGGCCCAATAATTAGCCTTGGCTTTGTAGCCGACTAATTCAAGCCTAGTAACAAGTAGCACAGGAAAGAGAGAGAGAGAGAGAGAGAGAGAGAGAGAGAGAGAGAGAGCAAGTTTAGTCGTGAGAGAGAGTTTAGAACAGTGTGTGTTCCCTCTTTCAAAAAATAAGAGGTCTGGGTATATATAGCTTTTAAAATAGTAGTCAATAAGGTGTAGATCAAAGTCAGGTAGCAATTAAAGGAATCAGAATCAATCAGTTTAAGTACTTCCTCTAATTAAGGGGTTAACTTTCAAACGGTAAGAATAGGTAACCAATAAGGAAGCAAATCTACATATGATTGGAACATAACAAATAAGGAAACACTTCAAAATAGTGTAAGTATAGAGCTGGTAATTAGGCTAGGTTCATCGAGTCCTAATTAAGGAAACAAATGTTGAGAATCAATTGACAGCATGATTAACCAAAAATAAGGCAAGAGAATATTTTAAAGATTGAAATCAATCGAGAATAGAGGATACCAATCACAGGGAATCAGGGATTCCGCTAGAAGGCAATATTAACCAAAGGAAAGTATTGCAACTGAACGGAGCAAACATAGCATAAGCAAGAATAGGCAAAGTAGGGTAAGAGAATCACATAAATCAGGGATTTAAGTTAGAACATAGTATATGATTAAAGGAAATAACGGAGTAAACATGATGCGAGTAGAGGACACAAAGATCAGAAACCCTAATGAATAAAATATGGTAAAGTCAAAGAAAAGCTCAGAACATTTGTGGGAAACATGTACACATGCAGATTAAACGAACAAAATCATCAAAACAGACTCAGAATCCTAAGATTAAGGCAAAGCCACTTAGGGTTTCCAACATAGTAAGTCAGATGAAGGAAAAACACAAATAAATCGTGCAAACATAGTAGAAATTAGAGAATAATACTTAAAATCAGAAAGAGAGTCGTTCTTTTTTTTTTAAAGGTGTTAAGAAACCCTAGCTTGAAGATTAAGAGTCATTTTTAAAGAAAACTCGGAATCTTTAAGGAAAATAGCAAAAATAACTCAGAATACACCCAGATTTGTCATAGATCTAAGAAATAGAGAGCCAACAATTAGATCAAAGAAATAGATCAAAACCCTTGGCTAGCCTCTCTTGCAATTTTGAGGCGACAAGGAGGAAAAACTACTGTTCTATTCGATCATGGCCATGCCGGCCGGCGGCCAGCCACCTACAGTGGCTGCGCTGCCCCCCACCCACCAATGCCCATCCCCCCACGACACAGGAAACCATCACCCAGTCCATGGACTATGCTAAAGCAGTGAAGCCAACATCGAATATTAACACCATACAGCAGCGAGTAGCAGCAGTCGACCCAATTTCATTGAGACGTGCATCGTACTTATAGGGACAACCTTTGGTCGAGTTTACTGAGGCTGAGGTTGAACGTATGAACGTGATAGAAGGATTTCAATTTACAGTCGTTTGCAAGTTTTCGAATGCATGGCCGGAGCTCAATGAATTGTGACGTATAATTCCTATTCAATGTGTAATTAAAGGATAATGTATCATTGGTTATTTGCGTGATCGACATCTACTAGTAAGATTATCATTATGGCAAGATTTTATCGATTTTACGTCGAAAATTGTTTACTATGTTAAGGATAAGTATGGGAGTGAATTCCAGATGAGAACGTTGATATATGATGCCAAATTTAAACCAGGGGAAGAAACATCAAAAGTGATGGCCTGGATTTCCTTTCCCAATCTGCTGCCAACATATTTTGTTAAGGAGTGTCTTTTTTTCTTAGCAAAAGCTGTGGGTAAACCTCTCCACTTGGACTTGGCCACAGTGAACAAAACTAGGTCTAATTGTGCTCGCGTCAAGGTGTTAGTTGATCTACTGGCAGACCTTCCTAAGAAAGTTAGAATGGACATCAAGAATGAATCAGCTGGTGAGGTTAGAACTCAGTGTATTACCATCAAATACGACTACTTGCCTAAGTACTGTAGGGAGTGTAAATTACAAGGCCATGACAAATTGGAATGTTGTAGATTACATCCTGAACTTATGGCAACCAAGCCTGTTGAGCAGCAGAAACAAGGTGAGGATGTGGTTCAAATTTCTGAAGAAAAGCCTAAAGAAACAGCTCCTCTAATGATCCTATCTAGTGGTAAGGTGGTTGGGAATGTAGGGCAATAATGGAAGGAAGTGAGGGATAATAGAAGCAAAGGAAAAGGAAAGCAGATTGAGGGTGGAGATACAACTGGGCAAGCCTTAGTTCCAGCTGAGAAACAAAATGCTATAGTTCTTCAGCAGGTTCAAACTACCAACCAATTTGCTATATTGGAAGTTGAAAATAGTTTTGCCATTGAGAACAATCAACTTGCTCTGGTGGAAGACAGCATTGTACCAAAACAAGTTCAGAAAGACCATATGTTGAATGCTGCAGCACCACAATACAAACCAAAGTCCCCTGGGAAAAAAGGCAATGTTGGAACTAAAATGCAAGAGGAAAGAGGCTTAATTCATCCACTCCTACTGGCAAGCAAGGTGTAGTTGGTAATGGAGAAAATCAGGAAGGGCTAGATACAGAAAATAGAGAGGAAGAATCACAGCAGAAGGAGTCCACACACCAATGGGTTCAGAGAACATTTCAGGAAAATATGGTGGCTACAAATACATCATATCAAGAAGTACCAACACAGGATACTAGGGTGAATGATGAACTCGACAAAATAGTAGACAATGAACAAGTGGAGGACCAAGACTATGATCATTTTTTGAGCAAAGAGAAAGTGAATTGGCAAGGAGGTAGACTATGGGTGAATCAAACTGAAGTTGACTCTGAAGAAGGGGAAATTCCAGATGAAATGCAAAGTAAAGAAGAGGATGATACAGAAACATTAGAAGAAGTTGATCAAAGTGTGAATGACAAAACAAAGGCCAATCAAATCAAGGATCAGATAGTTGCAGTCAAAGACCAAGGCACCACCATTGTCAATAAGGAAAATTCACAAGGAGAAGAAGTGAAAACTATGGTTGATACAGGGGCAGGTATTGAGAATATTGAGCCAGGGGGACCAAGGCATGGAGAAGGAATTGATGATTCTGTCAGGAAAGGGAAGAAGCAAGTTAGTGAATCACAGGTGAAGCAAGGTAAAGAGGATACTGTTATATTAAAGCCAGGGCAGGAGGTAAATGAACAAAGATTGGATCAGGCTATAGTTCCAGCTAACATTAATGTGGATCTCATTCAAGGGGGAGAACATGTAAATGAGTTGGAGTTGAATAAAGAGCAGATTGGGAAAGATATGGATGAAGAATCTTCAGCACAAAACTTTCTCAATGTGGCCAGACAAGGAGATCTATCACCTAGGCACATTGATAAAGGAAAAGCTGGAGCAAAAAGAAGAAGAAAAAACAACAAGGAAATCCCTCCTGTTCCTGTAGGTGGGGTACAAACTAGGAGGACCTCATCTAAATCCATAGTTCAGTAATGGATGCAGTAATATGGAATATTAGATCAGTTAACACCATGCAGGCATTTGAGAGACTAATCACTATGCATAGACAGAAACATTTTGAATTTATCGGTATAATGGAACCAATGCAGCATTCGAACAAAGTGGAAAGGTATCGAATAAGAATAGGATTGGCTCAAGCAATAGTTAGTGTTTCTAACAAGATATGGGCTTTTATAGATGAAATTTTTGAAGTTACCATTTTATACAATATGGTGCAACAGTTGACCTTGAAGCTATTTTATACAGAATCGCATGTGGAACTGATCCTAACCTTAGTCTATGCCAAATGTGATTCAATAGAGAGGATTGAATTGTGGGACTCCCTATATGCAATGGCCAGAGATATGAATACACCATGGCTCGTGGGGGGTGATTTCAATGTCATTTGGGACGAAGAGGAGAAGTATGGTGGTCTGCCTGTACATATTAATGAAGTAGATGATTTTAGGCATTGCATTAACACATGCAACTTAACTGACATGGGGTTCAAAAGAAGTATCTATACTTGGTGGAATGGTGGTTCAGAGGAAGATTGCATCTTTAAAAGGTTGGATCGATGTTTTGGCAATGTTGAGTTACAACAGACTTTCCCAGGATTGGAAGTGACACATTTATCCAAGATTGGGTCTGATCACTGTCCTCTACAGTTGAAGTGTGATATAGAAGCAGTGCCAATAAAGAAACCTTTCAGATTTCTAAATTTTTGGACTAAACATGACTCATTCAGAGATGTGGTTAAGCAGAACTGGACAGCAAACTTCATGGCAAATCCTGTCACCTTGTTCAACTTCAAGCTGAAAAAAGTTAAGAAGGCTTTATCCACTTGGAGTCGAGAAACTTATGGTGACATATTTCAAAGGATAGCAAGCTTAGAGGAGGTGGTTTTGGTGAATGAAAGACAGTTTGAGGCAAGGCCAACACAGTTGAATAGAGCTAGATTACAAAAGGTACAGGATGAGATGTTAAAATACCTGCAATCGAGGAACAATTCTGGAGGCAAAAAGCAGGAATGATGTGGTTCAAAGATGGAGATCGCAACACAAAATTCTTTCATGCACAAGTTAATGGAAGAAGGAAAAGACTAAAACTGACAAGAATTAAGGACAGTGGAGATAACTGGATAAAGGAAGATGAATTGATTGCTGAGGAGGCAGTAAAATTCTATAAGGATCAGTTCACTGAGAGAGTGGTTCCTACTGAGTTTGACATCCTAAATCATGTTCCCACATTGGTGGACATGGAGTAGAATGATAAGCTAATGGCTATGCCTACAAATGATGAAGTTAAGGTGGCTGTAATGGGGCTAAATGCAGACTCAGCAGGTGGACCGGATGGTTTTACAGGGGCCTTTTATCAGCCTTGTTGGGATATAATTGAGGAGGATGTGGTTAATATGGTTAGAGAATTCTACTGCGGGCAGCAGTTACCAAAGTATGTGACCCACACAAATCTGGTATTATTACCTAAGAAGAAAGAGGTCAGCACCTTCGCAGATTTGAGGCCAATAAGCCTTAGCAACTTTGTCAATAAAATCTTCTCGAGGGTGATTCACGAAAGAATTGTAGACATGCTACCCAACTTGATCTCAGAGGAGCAAGCAGGCTTTGTGAAGGGGAGAAGCATAGTGGAAAATGTACTGTTGACACAAGAAATCATAACTGATATATGATTGAGAACAATATTTGGCCCAAACGTAGTTATTAAACTAGATATGGCCAAAGCCTATGATAGATTATCATGGCTGTTTTTGACCAAAATGCTCAGGAAATTGGGATTTTCAAAAAGCTTTATTGGGCTAATCTTTGACCTGGTTGGGAATAACTGGTACTATATCCTAGTTAATGGGCAACCTCATGGATTTTTCAAGTCATCAAGGGGGGTAAAGCAGGGGGATCCACTATCACCCACTCTATTTATATTGGCTGCAGAAGCACTGTCGAGGGGTCTCAATGCACTGCATCAAAATGTGTACTTTCATGGATTTGGTATGCCAAAGTGGAGCCCAAAGATAAATCACTTGGCATATGCAGACGACACAATTATATTCATATCATCTAATGCAAGGTCACTAAGGTTAATTATGCAAGTACTACATGCATACGAAAAAGCTTCAGGGCAGTTGGTAAACAAATCAAAGTCAGCCATATATATGCACCATTTAACAAATATGGAGGTGGTTCGGAAGGTTGAGAGGATAACAGGTATTAGGAGTAAGGAATTCCCTTTCATATACCTAGGCTTCCCTATTTTCTATGCAAGAAGAAGAATGGCTTATTACCAGGAGATGATGAAGAAGGTGATGGATAAGTTACAATCGTGGAAAGGCAAAATGCTATCTATAGGAGGCAGAGTAGTGCTGATAGCTAATGTACTACAAAGCATGCCAATCCATTTGTTGTCAGCCGTGAATCCACCAAGTAATGTCATTAATATGCTACACAAAATGTTTGTCAGGTTCTTTTGGTCCAGTAACACAGGTGTAAACTCAAGACATTGGGCATCATGGACTACTTTGTGTCAACAGATGAGGGTGGTATTGGTTTTAGATCACTGCACGATGTCTCGAAAGCACTATTTTGTAAGCTGTGGTGGAACTTTAGAACCAAACCTAGTTTGTGGAGTTCGTTTATGAGCCAGAAATACTGCAAAAAAATGAATGCAGTGGTAGTTCCATGGAGATATGGATCGCATGTATGGAGAAAGATGATTTAATGCAGAGACTTGATTGAGCAATAGATTATGTGGAAGCCAAGAATGGGCTCATCACTTTTTTGGTTCGACAACTGGACTGGTCTAGGTGCCCTTTACTTTGTAGTACCTCAAGACTTTAGAATTAATGAGGATGTTCAAAACGTTTATGAATTGGTTAAAGGTAGAACCTGGAATGTTGGTATGCTGATGGACTTGCTGCCAGGTGATTTAGCTATGCACATAATAGAAAATATAAAACCCCCAGCTATGGAATCAATATTGGATTCTCCATGTTGGATGCTTGAGAGCAGGGGCAATTTTACTGTTAAGTTAGTCTGGGAATACATTAGGAGAAGAGACAATCCTAGGAAATCTTATACAATGATGTGGGTGAAAGGACTACCCTTCAAAATCTCCTTCTTCATGTGGAAGGTGTGGAAATCTAAAATGTCATTAGATGACTTCATGAGGAGGTTAGGGTACTTCATTCCATCAAGATGTTGGTGTTGTGCACAACCTAAGGAAGAAACACTAGTGCACCTGTTCTTTACCTCTAATGCAGCATCGACTGTATGTAAGTATTTCCTCATGAGAGCAGGTATCAGAATGGAAGGACTATCCTTACATCAAGCTGTTACTAAGTGTTGGACTGCCTAGGTGCTACCAAGGATGAAACCAATCATGCAAGCCTTACCATCATGCATTATATGGGAGCTATGGAAGAGGAGGAATAGCTGGAAGTATGGGAATGTTGTCTTAGTTAATCAAGTGATATACCAAGTCTCAACAACTATGCAAGCACTAGTGCAGCTAAGGAAACCTGGGCTAAGGGTACCCCATAGGTGGCTAGAAATCTTACAAATGTTGCAGAACTACACACCTAAGCTAAACTATGAAAAAGTGTGGTGGGAGCTGCCTCAAGAAGGTTGGATTAAAGTGAACACAGATGGTGCATGAAGAGCAAACCCAGGGAGAAGCTCAATAGGTTTCTGTTTGAGGGACAATCGAGGAGACTTGATTTTTGCAACTGGGAGAGAGATTGATGAAGGAACTAACAACGAGGTAGAAGCAACAGCAATAGTAGAGGCCTTAAGACTAAGAAATGCAATGGAGTATAGGAAAATATGGTTACTGACAGACTCAATGCTGCTACAAAAAACCATTGAAGGAGTGTGGAAACCACCCTGGTGTATAACTAATCAAATAGAGGAGATATGGAGACTCAAACAGGAGTGTACTCTTAGGGTGACTCACATTTTTAGAGAAGGGAACAAGTTAGCAGACCACCTGGCTAATTATGCTTTATACAATGGAAATATTGAGTGCCACGACTTCTGGGAATTAAATACAAGGGCAAGGAAGATCCTAAAAGGTGACAAGATGCAATGTTCTTTTTCTGAGAGTAAGGGTTGCAAAGAATTGATGAGTGAAGAAAGGAGAGCTAGATGGGGACTTAGGGAGTGCAAGGACTCTGGTCACCATGCTCAAATCACTCAAGAGGAGAGCATGCTGATTCAGTATTTTACTAACTTGGTTTGCTGTTTTGTAGGTACACAAGATGAGATGGTATCCTATAGTCTAAGGGATCTCCTAATGGTGGTATTAATGCTATGCATTCATTCCAAAGGAGGGACCTTTGACTTAGGTATTAAATCAATAGCATGGAGTAAGATGAGGAGATATGAACAAAGAATGAAATGCCCAGAAAATCAAAGAGAAGTGGGCATAATCGACTGATCAGGAAGGCTAATAGAATAGCCTATACATCTGGTATAGCAGGAGGACTTAGAAGACTAATACTAGGCAATAGAGGTATGGACAACATGCCCAGAACACATAAGAGAAGTGGGCAACAGGGTAACACAGTCACAATACTAGTGTTCTATGAAACAAACACTAGTGGAAAAATAAGGAACAACAGCAGCAAAAGCAGGAACAAGCATATGCACAGTAATAGAATTGGGCAGACAATGAGAGACTACCTAAGCAATTGGATATCAAACACAAGAAGGGGAGTTAGTGAGGATAGTAGGGAGGCACTAAACAGCAAAAAGAAATGCAGCTGCTCAGAATGTCCAATCGAAATGAGCAGCTTGACATGGAAAATAAGGCACACGATGGGAACAGGGAAGTGCAGGGGAAATGAAGCAATGTACTGGAGTGGTATACAGGTAGCCAGGCCAGTTAACAAGAAAAGGAAATGCAGGACAAGACTCTCAACAAAATGCAGATCAGCTGGTTCAGTAGGCAAGCAGGGAATACGATTGTAATACAAAGAGAAGAACATTGCCTAGAACGTATAATCGAAATAGGCAAGAGGGCATAAGGACTGAGAATTGGATACTGGAGCATAACGATAATAAGGAGGATTGGAGTACTAAAGGAGTAGGGACATCACAGGATCAACATGTACTAATCCTTAGTGAGGAGTACATGGTGATTACGGTTTATGCTAACTTTGTTTTCTTTTTTGCAGGAGATGCTACTGTATCCATACCATGTCCCCAATTACGACGTCTAAGGGTGGTATTAGTACTATGTACTCATTCCCTAGAGGAAGTAAAAGGGACATGCACAAGTATGGAAAGAGGACAAAAAGGGAGGCACAATATGAGACAATCTGGAACTAGATCTTGCTACAATTGAAGAAAAACACATATGGTAGCAGCTAAATCAGGGACAACACAAGAAGTGGTTCACGAGGAGATCACAGATGAATTGATAGTGAAATGAAGGGAACTGAGGAGGAAATGAGAGTTTATTGTACTCCACTCTTCACGATACCCTCTAATGAAGATCCCTATGCAATAACAAGAAGAGATATGATAGGGAAAATGGCCATAACTGGTGCTCACTATGCACAACAATGCAACAGTGAACAAGCGACCAAGAATACCATCAGTGATCACTGTAATGTTTGGTGCTATGCGTACAAAGTTGCAAGATTATTCAACGTGGACAACATGGCTGGACAATACAATATCAGTCTACAACTCATTTTGTGGGCTACATGGGCTATTAACACGAGCATGCTAGGCCAGGCAACACATGAAGATGGGCCTCGATGTATAGACATTTTCAGTAGTTATATAGGCTAGTATTAATTTAAATTATCTTAATTTATGCCAGTAGCAGTATACATTGTAATATCATTATTGGGCCTCACAAGTCCAATTTTGATAATAGGTTCTATGTCGTTTTTTCATTTTTACAGTCCTAACTCCATTAGGACAACTCATTGTTATTGCTTTTATTATAAATAAAACAACTACTAGGCAATCAACCTAGTAGTATAATTTGCTTTTAAAAAAAAACAATTAGGGTTTTAGTGAGATAACTCAAAAAGAGAGAAAATCGGTTCAGAAACCATAGGTTTTGGCCGGAGATGGGAAGATCTTACTCGAACAGGCCAAGGGTGGCCTGAGAAGGCATGAACAGTCATGGGGTGAGGTGAACCGCTTCAGGATCTCCTGAGGACCTCAGGACTGTTTAACCAAAGAATAAGATCCTTTGACCAAATGTATTTTAGGAAAAACTCGGGTTACTGATAATCGAAAAGAGAATGAAATAATAAGTAAAGGAACAATAGATTGATAGCAATATGCGAGAAGTAAAATAGTTTGTATTCGAGAATTCAGATGTCTTGTTTGTTACATTTTCTTCCCTTTTATAGGGAGATTCTCCTAGTACAACGTTTGGATTCCAGTAATGATGGCTCATTAATGACTAATTATTACATTAATGAGGCGTTACAATGGTGAATCGTAACTGTTATTTTAGGAGTTACATAACGTATATGACATTAACTGCTGATCCTCGAATCTGCCCATTATTGTGTCCAGATTTGTCATAATTGTGTCTCTTCTTCTTCATTAGGTTTCCCGTGGCTGATATACTCGTGGTTGATAAATCAATTTCGTGCCTGTTGAGTTATTCTTTTACCTGCCCGTTGCTTTGTCTAGATTCATTTCAACTGTGTCTCTTTCTCGTGGCTATTATATGAAAGAGTATACTAACCGTATCTCTTTTATCCCGTGCCTCCGTGTATCTTTACCTCCATATGTGTTGTTTTCTTTGGTCCATATAGTTGGCTGAGTCATGCAGATTCTGGCTACGTGTAAAGCTATTTTTTACCAATACAGATAGTCCCCCCACTTGCCATGTATTTTGCGTATAATACTTGGTAAGTGGATACGCATTTATGGCGGGAATATTTTGTAGCCGCTTTGTTTCGAGACATTGTATCCTTTATTGAACGCATTCATCATGTATTACTTCTATTTAATGCTTCTTCCACGTGTTTGTCTTTGATTGGCTCTGCAACAATTCGCCGCATCAGTTCTGAAGTGACACTCTTAATTATGACTTTCCATCATTACTTTTCCATGCTTTGACGGTTGCCATTAGGTATAAATAATCGTCTTCTTTCTTTCTCTTTCACGAAACACTTCTATAATTTGATTTTTCCTTGGTGAAGAAATTTTCCTTAGCTTGCATAAATATGTCTTCATCTGGTCGACCTAAAAAGGTTATCAATGTTGAAACTTTGGCGTCTCCTTCTTCTGCTTCATCTAGGGGTCGGAGAGGTTGTCGATTGAGGAATTTAGGATCTGTTTCCACTAGAGGTTCTCCATCTCTTTTAGTTTCTCCATCTTCTAGTAGGTCTTTGTTTTCTCCCAGAGGTAGATCCTCTCATTCTGTTTCTAAGAACAAGAATGATATTCGTGAACCCAGAGTTGACGAAATCCTTCTTGCTGAGATAGTTTTTCCAGAAGTAAATTCTTCCATCGCCGAACAAGCTTCTTCTTTAGATAGTGTAGAGAAATACGCTACCATTGTTACTGTAGGTCATATTCCTGTTGTTCGTAGGGAATTCTCCTGGGAGTCTAACGTTCCCATTCTTGTGCCAAGTAATACCCAAAGAATCACGTCTTATAAGACGGGTTTTTCTTATGTCTATACTTACCCTTTCACATTAGGATTTCATCCTCCTGTTGACCCTGTTATCATAGAATTTTGCCATTTTTTCAATATTTTCCTAGGACATGTTGGTCTCTTAGTATGGCGTGTTGTTGCTTGTCTAAGAGTTTTGGCTTCAAAGGTTTCTGTTCCTTTCACCTTTCATCATCTGATGCATTTGTATTCACCTGCTCTGTTTCGTCAAGGGATTTTTACTCTGGCTTCTCGGAGTAAGAGAGTTTTAGTAACCCCTGATGATGATAGAAAGAGGTTGGTACCTTAGTTACGTTGTTGTTCCCACTGCTGTTCTAGTGGGTGAAAATAATCTTCCCTTCCCTGAGAAGTGGAACCGTGCACGTAAGTACTTTGGTTCGCACCTGTCTTCTTTACATAAAGTTGTATTATGTTTTTAACACCGCATCTGTTTTCCTCTTATTTGCAGCAACTATGAATATTGTCGAGAATGTCTCCGATATTCGTAGTTGGGGAGAAAGAATGTTAACTGCTGCTCCTGCCGAGGAAAGATCCTGGAAGTATTTTTTCGCAAAGTATAAATGGATTGTCAAGACTCATGGTAAGTAGAGTTTTTCTCTTTTCTTTCCTTACCTGAATTTTGTTCAATTCTTTCTCTTTTTTGATAGGATTTTCTGCCCTTGGGGCATCTTCATCGCTTCCGAAGATCTCGTTATCTCATGCCCAGAATGTCTTAGCTAGTGCTTCAAAAAGAAAGGTTCAAGGTTCTCGCTTTGGAGGAGAAGATGAGGATAAAGAAGAGGGTGTTTTAGTGCACTAGGCGAGAAGAAGGCGGGTAGTTTCTGACGATAAGTTTACTCCCGCGCCTCTTTCTTCCATGTTGGCAATCAGGCCTTCTTCTTCTCGTGATCAATCCCAGTGCCCAACTCGAGATCCTGCCAAGCGTCTATTTTATGAAGGTCTTGAAATGGACCCTGATGATGTTCCCCTGGCTACCATCTATCCAGGTTTTGCTGTCATTCCTTCTCCTCACTCTACGGCTGTTGTTCCTCCTCCCATACCTGTTATTTCTTTAGTTTCTT
Source organism: Nicotiana undulata (assembly GCA_005239495.1). Lineage (NCBI taxonomy): Eukaryota > Viridiplantae > Streptophyta > Magnoliopsida > Solanales > Solanaceae > Nicotiana > Nicotiana undulata. The sequence goes on along the minus strand of ML276423.1, from coordinate 13,684 downwards.
TTCCGTCCGTCTCTATCGAAGTGTCCGCGGCTTCTTTAGCTTTCGGTCCCTCTCTCAGTTCCGCTGTCCCTTCCATCCATGCTTCTGTGCCTTCTGTTGTAGAAGAAGGGTCTTCCAGCAGGGAGATGAGAAGAGTTACAATTGAGGTTCCAGCCGGTGGAAGCCTCTTCAAGAAGACTGGTGAGCCAGAGGTATGACTTAAGCCTTTAATTGGTTCTGAGGAGAGGGCCAGGCTNTGTCCCTTCCGTCCCTGCTTCCGTGCCTTCTGTTATAGAAGAAGGGTCTTCCAGCAGGGAGATGAGAAGAGTTACAATTGAGGTTCCAGCCGGTGGAAGCCTCTTCAAGAAGACTGGTGAGCCAGAGGTATGACTTAAGCCTTTAATTGGTTCTGAGGAGAGGGCCAGGCTTGATAGCCACGCAACTCTTACTTGGGCCAATGAGGTGGTGCACAACTCCTTAAAGGTATGTACTTTGGAAGAACTTTTGCACACGTGTTGTTCTTTAATTAACAGTTTAACACATTTGATTGTTTTACTGTTTTTGCAGACGCACCTTATTGGTTTGGAGCTTATGAAGAGAGTTTCCAATTATGAAAATAAGTTGAAGGTGTTCTGTGGGCTCGATGATATTAAAGCACAGTACGACAGTCTTCGAATAGAGATGGGAGCTTTAGAGGATGAGAGAGATACCTTGAGGGAGCAATTGAAGGTTGTTAAGGCAGAGCTGGCAGTGGAGAAAGCTTCTTTCAGCCAGGTCAATAAGGATAAAGATGTTCTTGAATCTTCATTTGCTGAGCAACTGTCAAAAGATACGGAGGAAATCCGGCACCTGAAGCACATGTTGGGGGAGAAAGAGGAATATTCTGGTGAACTTGTGCGTAATCTCTCCCAGGTTCAAGAGGATCTCCGTGAAGCTCAAATGAAGGTTCAGACTTTGGAGGAATCAATTGCATCTCTAAAGGTTTCCTTGGAAGCAACTGAGACTAAGAATGATAATTTGAAGGGCGAGATTCACGCTTGGTCAAGGGACTATGGTGACCTTGAAGAATCAACGGTTGTTGACATGAGTAGGGCATATATGAGTGCTCGCCATGATACATTGTTGGAAATGAGTTGAGAAGGCTTTGACCTTGATGCTGAGATTGCAAAATCTAGGGAAGCTATGGAGANTGTTGACGTGAGTAGGGCATATATGAGTGCTCGCCATGATACATTGTTGGAAATGAGTCGAGAAGGCTTTGACCTTGATGCTGAGATTGCAAAATCTAGGGAAGCTATGGAGAAGACTCAGCAAGGTTTTGATCTCTCTCCAGCTGATAAAGCCCAGGAAGAAGCGGACGATTCTTCAGAAGAAGCTGGTTCTCCTCCTCCTCCTAGAGAATGAAGACTTTTAGTCACCCTTGTTTTTTTTTTTTTTTTATTGGATTGGTGTAATTACTCCCAGCTCCATCGGGAGTAAATTTGAAACTTCTAAAGTCCCCAATTGACAATTTAGGGGCAAAAAATGTATATATCTATGCGGCTAAGTACTAGTTTAGTACTTAGTTTTTAACTTAGCCGCTTTTATATCAATATTTTTGAGACTTTTTGTTATGAGTTTGAGCCTTACTCTTTACTCAAGTCTATTGCTTTGTGTTGCTTTTGTGAGGTTTCTGTTCGTACCTCTAAGCTTTCTTTGCATAAAGATGCGTGCTTTACTTTGAACCCTTTTATGATGGGTGTAGTATAAGCTTTTTAGCCTCTGTTTATAAGAGGCTTTGTTTATGAATTAGGACCCTTTTATGTTTTAATGAAGAAGACGTCTCAACTTCATTGAAAATGCAATATAGTGATAGGAATTTTTCACATGTTTAAGAATATTTTTGTGAGAGGTTTTTGCTTTCACAACATTTTACATGTGTTATTTTTGTCATCTAAAACTCATGTTGCAACTGTTTTGTTTTAACGGATTTGATAATCACTTGTATTTCGTAACTGTTTTTAGTAGATAACAGTTTTTTCGAGTTAATACAAGGAAGTAACTGTTTTTTCATTAGTAACAGTTGTTTTAAGTATTGGGTTTTTCCCATGACTGTTTTATTTGCAATAGTTGTAAGTACGAGAGAAATGTATTGTAATCCGTAACTGTTTTATTTGATAACAGTTTTGAGAATATATACAAGGGTTTTTATCTTTCATCCGTAACTGTTTTATTTGACTAACAGTTTTTTATTTGAGCACACGGATTTCATAACTGTTTTGATTACAACAGTTTTGGCTAAGTACAATGATGATGATCTTCTATCCCTAACTGTTTTTGATGTAACAGTTTTTTTGTATAAGAGATGTACATTTCTTCTTCGTAGCTAATATTTTGCCTTCTAACCTGAACATGGTTCGAGGGTTTTCAGAGTAGGCTTTCGTAATTCTTGTGCCGGAGTTTTCAGTTCTTTTGCTCGTATCACTTGACTTGTTGGGTGAATGGTTCTTTTAGGCTCGAGCATTCTGACTTTTGGTAGTCTTTTGCTTCATTTTGGCCTTCCATATTATATAGTCCCCCAAGTGCTTTAGCGTTGAAGAATGAGATCTCGAGCACTTGATTATTCCTTCTTTGTGATCCTTTCCCAGAAAAGGGAAAAACATTCCGGACTCGAAGGTATATACTTTTTTTTAGATGATGACTGCTTAACCCTTTAAAATATCCATCAGAAAGTGTAACCCTAGACCGGGAATTGTGTTATTTCCTCGCGTCTTTTCAGGTCTAATGTCATCATCTAGTGATGGGTTAGCTTTCTGCCTATCATCTAAAAAAGTTAGTAAAGTTTAAATATTCAAAGATAAAATCGATCACACGATACCTGACCAGGGGTACTTCTTTTTCTTAGAAGTAGTACTTCTTCAGGTGGATGGCGTTCCAGCTCGTTGGTAGAATCCTGTCGTCCATGGTTTCCAACTCGTACACGCATTTCCCTGCTATGCCTCGGACCTTATAGGGACCTTCCCAGTTTGGATTTAGTTTGCCAGCTCCTGCTTCCTTTGTTGACTGGAAGACCTTTTTAAGTACAAAGTCCCTAATTTTAAAATATCTGAGATGAGCTTTGTGGTTGTAGTATCGTTCTATCATTTGCTTTTGAGCTGCCATCCGTATTAAGGCCGCATCTCTTCGTGACTCGAGCAGGTCTAAATTGGTTTGGAGTTCAACATCATTCGTTTGTTCCGTAGATGTCGTCATTCTCATACTTGGTTCGCCAATTTCTACGGGTATTAATGCCTCTGAGCCATAAACGAGTGCGAAAGGACTTTCTCTCGTAATTGTTTTTGATGTAGTTCTGTATGCCCATAACACCGCTGGTAATTTGTCGGGCCAATTGCCTTTGGCTCTGTCTAACCGCTTCTTTATATTGTTGATGATGATTTTGTTCGTGGATTCTGCTTGTCCATTAGCTACGGGATGATATGGTGTCGATGCGATCCGTTTGATTTTCCAGTTGTCGAAGAATTCTGTGATTTGAGAGCCTATAAATTGTGGGCCATTATCACACACGGTTTCCTTTGGAATTCTGAACCGGCATATTATATTTCTCCATAAGAAACTCTTAACCTCTTTTTCCCGCACTTGTTTGAATGCTTCTTCTTCTACCTATTTTGTGAAGTAATCAGTAAGTACAAGTAGGAACCGTACCTGACCTTTAGCTGGGGGAAGAGGTCCTACTATATCCATTCCCCATTTCATGAAGGGCCATGGTGATATAATAGAATGTAACAATTCTGCTGGTCGGTGCATATTATTGGCGAACTGCTGACATTTGTCACATTTTGATATGAAATTCTCCACGTCTTCTTCCATCTTAGGCCAGTAGTATCCTGCTCTGATTAAGTTTTTTACCAAAGATCTTGCACCTGCGTGATTTCCACAATGGCCCTCATGGACTTCTCTTATCACAAACTCCGTCTGGTTAGGTCCGAGGCACTTAGCTAGGGGTCCTCCAAACATTTTGCGGTACAAGGTGTTGTGAACTAGACAGTATCTCGCTGCTTTGCGGCGGAGCACTTGAGCTGCTTTTTTGTCTTCAGGCACGATACCGTTCTGCAAAATGTTAAGAATTTCGTTTCTCCAATCCCAAGTTAAATTATTAAAAGATACCTCATTCTTGNATTTGTTCAATTGACAACTCTCGTTCCAATTCTAAACCTACAATAACAGCCTCGTACTCTGCTTCATTGTTAGTTATTGGATAGCATTTGATTGCTTGCCGTATCTTTTCACCCATGGGTGATTGTAACGACCCAGTCGGTCGTTCCGTAGAATTTGCATTATTATTGTTGTTATTGCCTTGTTATATATTGGTTATACTGTTATTGATGTGTTAGAGTTGGTAGGCTTGAAATTGAAGTGATTATAATGAGAATTCAGCCACTTAGTCTTTAAAAATAGCCTTGAAGTTGGGAAAAGTCAACTGAGAGTTGACTTATAGGTAAACGACCCCGGAATGCGAATTTTATGGCTCGGATAGCTTCCTTAGGTGATTTGGGACTTAGGAGTGTGTTCAGAATAATTTTGTGATGTCCGGTGTAGAATTAGGCTTGAATTGGTGAAAGTTAGTTTTTGGCGATTCCGGTCGGCAGTGGAAAATAGGCTATTCGTCATGTCATTTTTGGACTTAAAGAAAGAGCTGGTTTTCTAGTTTTTGTGCAGCAGGCTTTTGCTCTCTGCGATCGCGTAAGGGGAGTCGCGATCGCGTAGTTCAATTGTGAGGGGCTCATTTTTATTCTCTGCGATCGCATAAAGGCATTCGCGATCGCAGAGGTTGAGCAACGTAGGTACCGCGATAGCGTAGAGTACTCTGAGGGCCAGGTGAGTTTGTGCATCGCAATCGCATGTATTGGAGTGCGATCGCGTACGTTTGGTAAACGGAGCAGTGCGATCGCGTGAGTTAAGGACTTATTGAGTCGCGATCGCGTGGCTTATGCCGCGATCGCAATGAGTAAAATGAGGGCTGGAGAGGTTTGTTCTTCGCGATCGCGTGAGGACTTCCGCGATCGCAGTTCATTAATCACTGGGTAGTATTTAAATATTTCCTTCGCGACCTAAACCCCTTTTTACACCATTGTTGAGCGGAGGAAAGCTTTTTGGGCGATTTTTGAAGGAGAAAATATGTGGGTATCACAGAGGTAAGTAATTTGATTATTAAAACTCGTTTATGGGTGATTTTAGACCATAATCCCAGCCTTTAATTCATGAAAAACAGTAGAAAAATAGGATTTTGGGGCATGAGATTATGAGACCTTCAAGGGTCGATTTGAGGGGTCAAACGAACTCCGATTTCGGTGTTCTTTATATTTACGGAATCGTGAGAAGACAAAGAACATTTTTGTATAAGAAGTTTTGAGTTTCGGGACGCGGGCCCAAGGGTCGGGATTTGCCCAGTTTCGGATTTTTTTGAGTAAATTTGATATCTTTCGATTGGAAATTGTTCCTTAAGCACATATTGATGATAAAAATCTAAACTTGGTAGCTTTGGAGCCTTCGAAGGTTGATTTGAGAGTCAAGCACATTGTGGAATAATTTCGGGCTAGTTTTGAGGTAAGTAATGTCTTTAAATCCTGTCTTGAGGGTATGAAACCCCGGACTATGCACCGTTTCACGGGTTTTGAAATAAAAAGGTGGAAACGTTAGAACATGTTTCCTATTTAGGCGACTATTAAGTTGCGAAACCGATTTCTAAGCCTTTGCTTAATTAGTATTTATACATTATGATATGTTTTGGGCTGTAAGCCATGTTTGGAGCCTAATGCCGACTTGTTTACCCTTCGGGGGTTATGTTTCACTATTTTCCTCACTGATACGTTATGATTTTTCACTCAGTCTTTTTTGTTAAATTGTTTTGACACTCATAGTATTTTGATACTACTTCTTGAAAATGAAACACTATTTTTTGGTCGAGAACCCTGTATATTATGGCCTGAAGGGCAAATTGAGAGTGTCTAACTGAGTGAGGCTGCTGGCCTATATTGTGAGGATGTTTGGCCTATATTGTGAGGATGATATTATATGAGTGAGGTTGCGGGCCTATATTGTGTGTGAATTATGCCATGTTGTGGCTTGTTATTGCGCTTGGGCTGTAGGATCCCCTCCGATGTCTGTAACACACCCCCAGTGAGCGTCGGTACCGATTGAGTGATGCCCGCGGGGCTTATGAAGAGTGATTGTGAGGATGCCTGATGGGCTGATACTGAAAAATATTGTTACGAGAAATGATTATGGCCCGAGGGGCAGTTTTATGAAAGATTTTATTGAGTTTTCAACTATGATTTACTTCGTTTTCACACTGGGTTTTACTGAGAATTTTACTGAGATATCCTGTTATTGCACTTGTTTCAAAGGTTTTCTGGAAACTTATTTCGAACTCATTATTTGATGAATACTACATGATGACTTGGTGTTTTACTGGTTTTGTGGAATTGTGTATCTGTACTGTATGTTTATATTACTCAGACTGTGATTTATTTTCATTACTACTGAGTTGGCGTACTCATAAAGTCTCCATGTGCCTCTGTGCATAGATCCAGGTACTAGTTCGCAGCAGTAGCTGACGCAGTTTGATAGCAGCATTTTCATGGGATTTCGAGGTAGTTGTCCAGCGTCCACAGCTTCTCTATTTCCCTTCCCTATTTAGCTTTAGTATTTGATTTTTAGAGACATATATTATAGTTTTAGCAGAGTTAGATTAATTTATTCTTAGATGCTCATGACTATTGACTCCAGTTCTTGGGAGGTTTGTTAGACTATTATTGGGACGTTAAGACTTAATTATATTATTTGATGCTATGGTTGCTTGCTTATTGTTATATTGTGAACTGTTAAAATTGAACAAAAGCGTAGTAATGTGATGGTTGGCTAGCCTAGTTCCACGATAGGCGCCATCACGGCCTGTTAGGATTTGGGGTCGCGACAAGTTGGTATCAGAGCTCTAGGTTGCATAGGACTCAACGGTCATGAGCAGGTTTAGTAAAGTCTGGCGGATCGGTACGGAGACGTCTGTACTTATCTTCGAGAGGCTGCAGAACCCTTAGGAAACATTCCACATTCTTGAATTCTTATCGTGCGAATCCATTTATTCAGCCCAAAAACGTAACTCTTTGAATTCCTTTCATGTATTCGAATGAGCACGCGAGCGCTTGGTATCAGTTATGCGTCGACAGCTTGTGACTTCAATGGAGGAGATGTGATTATTTTTAACATGTTAATAATGGGCCAGTCGGAAGGACTTGAGGCCGGAATTTTTTTTTGTGGCTTGAGTGTTGAGATTGCATTTGGATAAGCACATGTGTTGGGGGACTTGTATGTCTGTTGGTGTCCTTATTGATGGAACTTTGTGACTAGATAACTATATGGTGAGTGTGATCGGATAGTTAGATGTATTCAGGTTGTTTGATTGTGACCAAAACGAATTAGCGAGAGATGTGGCAAGAACCATTGATTATTTGACTTCTGTATTGAGTTAGAATATGGCTTCGAGTTATGAGTATTGAAGGACCTCTCGTGTAGTTAGTTGTGGAGTGAAGTGGGTTTTCCTGTTATGTTATGAGTTTATGTGATGTCTTTTGAGCTGACCAAGGCTCCAACAGCGTTCATGTATCTGATTAGTGGTGTATTCAGCTGTGTTATAACTCCTTTATTATTGTGTTCATTGATGGCATCCTAGCGTACTCTCGTAACCAGGGATAACATATTCAACATTTGATGATGGTATTACAAGGATGTAGGGAGGAGAAGCTTTGTGCAAAGTTCTCCAAGTGGGAAATTTTTGACTTAGTTCAGTAGAATTCTTGGGACACGTAATGTCCAGTGAAGGTATCCAGGTGGTCAGACGAGTGTGAGTAAGCTTCCAGAAGCTTAAGATTCCTTGACCACAGCCCCAGTGTTAGTATTGCCATCAGCTTCAGGTTTTTATACCGCTTAATGGGATGTCTGGGGGGCAGGCAGTGGTTGTGTTCTAATGTAGGAAGGTATAGTGATTGCGTGATAGCTATGATTTTTGGAAGTGTATAGGGAGATATCATTTTGAGGTTAAGCAGATAGGAGTATTTCCTGCGGGTTGTCTTGAGGTGTGTGACCCTTATGTTTATCTGTGGCAAGTTCTTTTCTACCAGTAGATGATGTATGTTGTAATTTGAGTTTAGCTCGCTTGTGGGAGTTGGCATGACCATTATTATGGTGAATACAAGATTTGCATACGATTTGAGGGTTAGATGGTTTGGGTCATATAAGCTTATGGAGGATTTAGTTGAACCTCACCACAGTATGGTGGCAGTGATAATGTGTGGGCATCGTAAGTTATTGTTTGTCTTGATCCTTGGCTTTGAGCCAAGTGGGGGAGTCTGTTAATGATAAGTTGATTACACGATTATGTGTTGTACTGGTTTAGGTTCGAGGTATATTGATGAATCAGTTATGACCTACAGAGGTGGAGTCTAGGAATGACTCGAGTGATGGAAATTTCTTCGATCCAAGTTGTAATGTACTTTACGGATAGTGGAATTCATTGAATGATGGAGTTGTACTGGGAAGGGTAGAGCGTGCAATGTATGAGTGTGCTTGTTGCTTCAAAGGGGTGGATTACTTTCCTAGTATGTGGATTTCAAGCGGGTTCAGGTCGTTTTGTTTACTTGGTTAGTGTAATTGACATTGCGTAGAGTAAATGACGTTCGAGAATGGTTCAGACGGAATCAAGGTTATATGTAGCGATCGAGGATCTTCAAGGTGTGAGAAGGGCTAGAACTGAGATTTACGGGGAAGGTGTCAAGGCTTGTGGTGTATTTGCATTATCATGGATTCTATCCATCAGTATCAGGAAAGTGAAGGTAATGACTTTAAATTCGCAGGAAGTCTTGTTGTGGTAAATATTTCTAATGTGGTGCTTTGGGCATATTTGAGAGAGTATTCAGCAACTTATGAGCCTTAGACGGTATATTTTTATGCTCGGGTTTCGTGCGGTGAGTCGGGATTGGGAATTGCGATATTATGGCAAGAAGAAGTATCAATTCGAAAGTAAGTCAGAAGGAACTTGGATAAATAGGATAACTTGGTAGTACGTCGGATCGGCATGATAAGGGATATGGTTAGTTCTTTGGGTGTTTAAAAGGTAATGAGTTGTTACAGGTGTTTTCTTAACAATTCTCTTGGAATTTTGTTGCATGCGTAGCTTGGTTGAGTTAGAAGGATGCGGTCCTGACAGGTTGGTGTTGTACAAATGCGATTCGGGAGTTCTTGGTGATTTCTACCACGGTTGGAGATGTATATTTCTACTGGCGTGAGGGCCATGTGATGTATAGTGATTTTGATTCTAAATGGGATCAATGGAAAGTTCTTGGCTAGTGGGGTACGTAGTTGTTTGTGGCTAGGAAGGGAGNGTTCAGTTCTGGAAGGAAGGTCAGAACTGGCAGGTTCAGATGATTAGGTAAAGGATACCACTATTGGGTGGCTGGAGGAGAGTATACATTCATTAAGGACAATGTGTTTAAGGCAATGTGTTCGAGTAAGAGTGCATCATTGGTGTTACGGCGCTCTCTTGTTAGATCGACTGCCGATATTCAAGTTTGTTGGTGGCACAGAAGAATTTTAGGAGTATCCTCGTGGAATGATTGAGTATTAGAGACATGTTATATATTCGAGTGGTGGAATTGGGATCAGATATTGTAATTGGTGCGCCTCATGGATTTTTGAGGCTGGGAGTTTTCATGAACATTGTAGTTGTGAACTATGAGGATGCGAGCAAAGCTAGTCAGGTGTTAGTATATGTCATGATTCAGTCGTTATGAACGTTCGGAGAGTTATCTACCTGTTGTGGGTGACTAGAGTTGACTTAGGGTTATTGGTAGGCCAGTATAGGTGTGTGGTCTGCACCGAGTTGGAATTGTTGACTCCGAATTGCTATTGTTAAGGGATGTACCATTTGGTTGTCACTGAGCTTATTCGTGTTTTGGAGTGATCTATGAGTTACCTTTCGGCATTTCGAGGAGTTGTGATCGTTGGTTATATATGTGCATAAGGTGTAGTTCTATCAGGGGCTTTATTAGCTAGATTTGAGTGAGGTAAGTAACTGGGTGTGGTAGGATTGAGACGTATTGGTTATGTTCTTTCTGGTTTGGGTGGCATGGTATCGTCCGATTTCCCCGTGGTTATGACAATGCACTTTGAGTAATTGATGTCTAATTTCACATGGATATTGATTTTGAGCAAGGTGGCTTGGAGTAATGTCATGGGGTCCAGCGGTTGGATGGGATCACGCTTTGCAGCTCAGTTAGGTAGAGGTATGATCCTTGGTGTCGGATTTGTGTGATATGGATTCACGATGTGTATCAGGATTTTAGCATGATGTGGTAATGGCAAGAGAAATGGCAGTATAGTCCTCTCGTGTGAGTCTTCTCTGTTTTATGAATTGAGCTCTTGGGATGCTGTTATTGAGTGCACGAGTTGCACAAGTTATGGCTCTGGATGGTATAGTGGTATTGATGATGACCAGATGAATGGTTACTAGTTCTTGCGTGTTCCTTTCATCATTGGCAGTCTATGAAAGTGTTAGAGCGAGGCATGGTTTGATAAGATGGTATGTACCGGTATTGAGTTGTTTGAACAACTATTGTGGTTAGGAGTTATCGTTATGAGTGGTTGAGCCACGCGGTATATTATGTGATTTCATCTTGGGTTACGGATATGACTTGTACAGTGTGCGCATACTTATTCAGTTTATAGTTGTGGGGATTGGGACTTGTAAATTATTTCGAAAGTGGAAACTCGGTTTTAAGGTTTATGGGTCAGGATTTGATAATGAAATTTCAGTTATGTTGTGTTATTAGACCTATATGGGGTAGAGTGATGTGGGATCACCTCTCAATATGTGCATGGTAGGTTACACAGCATTTTGGTGCTGTTTGGAACAACGCTAGAAACGTTCGAGGACGAACGCGTGTTTAAGTGGGGGAGAATGTAACGACCGGTCGGTCGTTCCGTAGAATTTGCATTATTATTGTTGTTATTGCCTTGTTATAGATTGGTTATACTGTTATTGATGTGTTAGAGTTGGTAGGCTTGAAATTGAAGTGATTATAATGAGAATTTAGCCACTTAGTCTTTAAAAATAGCCTTGAAGTTGGGAAAAGTCAACTAAGAGTTGACTTATTGGTAAACGACCTCGGAATTCGGATTCTATGGCTCGGATAGCTTCGTTAGGTGATTTGGGACTTAGGAGTGTGTTCAGAATAATTTTGTGATGTCCGGTGTAGAATTAGGCTTGAATTGGTGAAAGTTAGTTTTTGGCGATTCCGGTCGGCAGTGGAAAATAGGCTATCGGGGTCGGAATGGAATTCCGACAGTTGGAACAAGTTCGTAATGTCATTTTTGGACTTAAAGAAAGAGCTGGTTTTCTGGTTTTTGTGCAGCAGGCTTTTGCTCTCTGCGATCGCGTAAGGGGAGTCGCGATCGCGTAGTTCAATCGTCAGGGGCAGCATTTTTATTCTGTGTGATCGCATAAAGGCATCCGCGATCGCAGAGGTTGAGCAACGTAGGTACCGCGATCGCGGGACTAAGGTCGTGATCGCGTAGAGTACTCTGAGGGCCAGGCGAGTTTGTGCATCGCAATCGGGGGTATTGGAGTGCGATCGCGTACGTTTGGTAAACGGAGCAGTGCGATCGCGTGAGTGAGGTTGCGATCGCGTGAGTTAAGAACTTATTGAGTCGCGATCGCGTGGCTTATGCTGCGATCGCAATGAGTAAAATGAGGGCTGGAGAGGTTTGTTCTTCGCGATCGCGTGAGGACTTCCGCGATCGCAGTTCATTAATCACTGGGTAGTATTTAAATATTTCCTTCGCGACCTAAACCCCTTTTTACACCATTATTGAGCGGAAGAAAGCTTTTTGGGCGATTTTTGAAGGAGAAAATCAGTGGGTATCATAGAGGTAAGTAATTTGATTATTAAAACTCGTTTATGGGTGATTTTAGACCATAATCCCAGCCTTTAATTCATGAAAAACAGTAGAAAAATAGGATTTTGGGGCATGAGATTATGAGACCTTCAAGGGTCGATTTGAGGGGTCAAACAAACTCCGATTTCGATGTTCTTTATATGTACGGAATCGTGAGAAGACAAAGAACACTTTTGTATAAGAAGTTTTGAGTTTCGGGACGCGGGCCCAAGGGTCGGGATTTGCCCGGTTTCGGATTTTTTTGAGTAAATTTGATATCTTTCGATTGGAAATTGTTCCTTAAGCACATATTGATGATAAAAATCTAAACTTGGTAGATTTGGAGCCTTCGAAGGTTGATTTGAGAGGCAAGCGCATTGTGGAATAATTTCGGGCTAGTTTTGAGGTAAGTAATGTCTTTAAATCCTGTCCTGAGGGTATGAAACCCCGGACTATGCACCCTTTCACGGGTTTTGAAATAAAAAGGTGGAAACTTTGGAACATGTTTCCTATTTAGGCAACTATTGAGTTGCGAAACCGATTTCTAAGCCTTTGCTTAATTAGTATTTATATATTATGATATGTTTTGGGTTGTAAGCCATGTTTGGAGCCTAGTGCCGACTTGTTTACCCTTCGGGGGTTATGTTTCACTATTTTCCTCACTGATAAGTTATGATTTTTCACTCAGTCTTTTTTGTGAAATTGTTTTGACACTCATAGTATTTTGATACTACTTCTTGAAAATGAAACACTATTTTTGGGTCGAGAACCCGGTATATTATGGCCTGAAGGGAAAATTGAGAGTGTCTGACTGAGTGAGGCTGCTGGCCTATATTGTGAGGATGTTATGATATGAGTGAGGCTGCTGGCCTATATTGTGAGGATGATATGATATGAGTGAGGCTGCGGGACTATATTGTGTGTGAATTATGCCATGTTGTGGCTTGTTATTGCGCTTGGGCTATAGGAGCCCCTCCAATGTCTGTAACACATCCCCAGTGAGCGCCGGTACCGATTGAGTGATGCCCGTGGGGCGTATGAAGAGTGATTGTGAGGTTGCCTGATGGGCAGAGTGATTGTGAGGTTGCCTGATGGGCAGAGTGATTGTGAGGATGTCTGATGGGCTGATACCTTGTGAGGTTGNTGAGCAGAGTGATTGTGAGGATGTCTGATGGGCTGATACTGAAAAATATTGTTACGAGAAATGATTAAGGCCCGAGGGGCAGTTTTATGAAAGATTTTACTGTGTTTTCAACTATGATTTACTTCGTTTTCACACTGGGTTTTACTGAGAATTTTACTGAGATATCCTGATATTGCACTTGTTTCAAAGGTTTTCTGGAAACTGATTTCGAACTCATTATTTGTTGAATACTACATGGTGACTNGAGATATACTGATATTGCACTTGTTTCAAAGGTTTTCTGGAAACTGATTTCGAACTCATTATTTGTTGAATACTACATGGTGACTTGGTGTTTTACTGGTTTTGTGGAATTGTGTATCTGTATTGTGTGTTTATATTACTCAGACTGTGATTTATTTTCATTACTACTGAGTTGGCGTACTCATAAAGACTCATTGTGCCTCTGTGCACAGATCCAGGTACTAGTTCGCATCAGTAGCTGACGCAGTTTGATAGCAGCATTTTCACGGGATTTCGAGGTAGCTGTCCACTGTCCACAGCTTCTCCATTTTCCTTCCCTATTTAGCTTTAGTATTTGATTCAGAGACATATATT